>PVIJ01001382.1:164922-203151 GCA_004024925.1 Scalopus aquaticus
GGGGGGCGGGATTCCCACATGGCAAATAGGAATTTGCCCTCTCCTGCCTTGCCCTCGGCTCCCCTCAGCAGTGTATTTTGGTCACTCTGCCTGTTCTGCTCCCCACTCTGTCTCTGGTGAACCCTCTCACTGCCCCACACTTCTGGCCTGCTTGTATGCATAAATAAATAAATCTTTTCAAAAAATTAACTAAAATCAAGTAAGCTGAAAGAAGATAAATGCAGAAATAACTCGTGGGTTTGTTTTTTTTTTACTTGTTTTTATAACTGAAGCTTTAGATTCATCCTTTGAGAACTAGGAGATCATTTATAATTTGCAACTATAATAACAAATCTAGATAACTATCAGAGGGATAAGACTTTTCCATGTGCATCTTGCTCAGAATGTCAAAACACTGCCCTGCCTAGACTGTGGGTGGGAATTCAGGTCTGAGCCCAAACTTCTCTTTTTGGGGGGAAGCTGGAGGTCAGGAAGGGAAAGCTGTTTCCTCCACATCCAATCTAGCTAGCATCAGGCCTCTGGACCTGACTAGAGACCCAGGTACTGAGCGCATTTTCTATCCTGTAAGATACTGGCAGGTTTTTTTTCACCCGATAGACTGCTGTTCAAATCTCAGCTTGCATAGTCATTGTTCAGGAGGCCTTAAGCAAATATCTCTGAGCTGAAATTTTCTCACCATAAAACTGGGGTGTAAATCTTTTCCTAAGAGAGGTGAGGCTCAAGTGTGACACCATGTGGAGTTAATGCCAAGTGAGTGGGAGCTAATTTGGCAATTGACAGATTCTGTGCTTTCACGATAGAGAGTCTCTTAAGTATGGTCAGATGTTGAAGTCAACCTGGAGAAAGCAGTGGAATAGTTGCCCACTGAAGGTTCAAAATAATGTGCCTGCCCACCATATTTCTCCTACGCCTCTGTTGGCCATCAGCTCATCCTCTACCATGCCTGCTTGCAGAAGTTGGTCACCTACTCAAAGCAGACATTTCTACCCCCATGTCTCCTTTCCCAGGTGTGGGGCCCAGCCTGCGCACGCCTTCGTCAACAGTACCATCTGTTTTGAGTGTGGATGATGTTTTCCCACATGACTTCCCCTCCCCCCCACCAGATATCGAAACAGCCCTCTTGCCCTGAAGTATTGGGTGTTGGTGATTGGACCTTCTCTAGTTCTCTCCCTGGGGGAGCAAAGAACCTGGCATTATTCATTCTTTCTGATCATCTGCGAGCTTCCTTTTCTGTAATCTAAAGCAGAAAAAAGGCAAATACATCCTAGGCGCCAGTTTCTGCCTTCGCTGGACTGGGTAAGTGGCCCTATTTCAAACCTCCTGCTTCTCCTACCACCTTCCTGGCTTCGCCTGCTTGGGTTCCCAGGAAGCCGGCTGAGTAGGGAAGCGGACTATCACTCCTATCTCTCAGCCGCAGCAGATCCTGGGCTGCCGGCAGTCATCGCCGAAACTCGGCCTTGTGAGTGGGTTCTGGGGGCGAAACTCCTGGTAAACTGGGAGCTGAGGACCCAGATGGAGCCAAGGGGGCAAACAAAGAATCGGGTCCGGATCGCTGCAGCTCCGGGAGGTGGCGCGGTGACCAGGAGCCAAGGGGTACCTTCCCCTTCACCGCCCCCCGCCCCCGGGGCCCCCACGCCTGTGCCAGCGCGCCGAGCCCGCGCCGGCGCTAAGGAGGCGTGCGTCTCCTTATATGGTCAAATGACACGGCGGGGGTTCTCCAGGGCGGGAGCCGGCTGCGCTCCACTCGCCTGGCTGTGCAGCCGCAGCCTGCAGCACCCGGGAGCCGCCGCCGCCGCCCGGGACGTCTGCCCGCCCGCCCAGTCTGGGACAGCCGGCTCCTGCGAGCGGTGAGTACCCTCCGCCCGAGCCCCGCGAGGGAGGCTGGAGTCTCCACTGAGAGGCTTGAAAAGAAGGGAGTAGAGCCGTGGGGGGCACTCGGGGAGAAGGGCGCCGAGCCTTGGGGAGACCCCAAGAAAAGGAAACCGAGCCGTGAGGGACACGCGGAGACAGGGGAACCCAGTCGTGGGAGATACCTGGAGATGAGAAATCTCAACCCTGATGGGCGCTGTAGGCTGGAGGGACCCACCGCCTGGTCTCCGGAGGGGGCACCCTCAGGTGGCCAGGAGGGGCTGTGCCCTGAGCTAAGCCCTGAGCTAGGACTGGCCTGTGCGTCCGAGCACCCGGAGGTGACCGCCCCTCTGCAGGGACCTCAACTCCTGCTGAGTGGTGTGGCTCCATGGTGGCCTCTCCCTGTCAGGGGCGTCCAAGGCATTATCCTCCAGTAAGAGGAGAGCTTGCCCTATGGCCTCACGCACTGTCTCCTGGGGAAATGCAAAAACCACCAGGCTTTTAAAAATGGGCTTATTTTAAATGGGAAAAAAAAAACCCCCACAAACCTCTAATCTTAAATTGTTCTCCTGTGATACCCTAGCACACATGCTATTTCGGGAAGAGAGTGTTAAACATTTCTGATTTTAAATGAAGACTTGTATCATATTTATATTCAAATCCCCATTGTGATTTCCATTAGGAATCTAGCCCAGGTTAAATGAAATGTATACAGCTGGCTTCCATGATTGGAATTTATGGCATGCACTTCCTTTCACTTATCTAGGAGGTAATAAATTATAGCTCGAGCTAATAATCAGAAGTACTGAGTTCAAAACACAATGCCAAATAATTCTGGCACCTTTGACCTGTGCTTTATCATAATAGCAGGAGGCAACTTTGGTCTCTTGAAGGTGATTTAGACCAGAAAACATTTGAATCAAATCTTAGTAGGACATGAATTCCTGGTCTGACAACTAAACTTTCATAAAACTAAACTTAATGAGGAATATTTTATTGTGCACTCATGTGAAATGTTTTTTCAAGGTGTTTTTCAGATGTAGCTAACCCTGAATTTTTAAGGGTTGTCATTTAATGTAGAGAATTGAGTCTCCACAGTGTGTGCTTCAAAATGCTTTTATACAACTGCATGTATGTAAAGCAGAAATGGAACCTCCTGACCAGCAGGCACTGCTCTGGGCACTTATGTTGAGAATCTCATTTAGTCCTCACAAGCATGCCATGAGTCGGCGAGAATAGGCCAGGGTGCAGGCATGGACTCGAGCTAAGCTGCCTGACTTATGTCCCCATCTCTCAGCCTGGAGTTGTGCAACCTTGTTCCTGTCACCTAATAGCTTGGTGTCTGTTTCAACTGGAAAACAGGAGTATGGTGGTGACTTCCTCTCAGGATTGTTATAAAACCAGCACATCATAAGCAGTGTGTGTGTATATATATATATATTTTTTTTTTGATATTATCCTAGTTTTCACAATAAAACTGAAGCACAGAGAGATTGGAGTAACTTTTGCTCAAGGTTTCCCAGTCAGCAAATGGTGGCTCCAAGTGCTGACCTCAGACAACTTAACTGGAGAGCTTGAGTTGTAACCACCAAATTATTAGGGGCACACCTAAATATTTCAGTGAAGCCTTAGGCTGCATACTCTGACCAAAGATCGCTTGTTAAATCACTTCTTGCCCAGTAGGCTACTGAAAAAAATTAGACTGGGCATAAGGTGGCTTGATTCTATCCCTGTCATGCCCTGAGGTCAGTTGCTCAGCCCCGTACCTGAACTACCTCAACTGTCTTCAAGGAGGTGAACTATGTAACCTTCTCTCTGACTCAGATGCCATGGGAAACAAAGCTCCTCTGGCCTGAGTAACAGAAACATGAGATGTTACATACTTCCTGTGTAGCTTTAGAATGAAAATGTTATCAAAGCCACAGAGCGGTCACTTTCTCAAGATGCCCACCTTGAACAAAACGCATAGATTGAGCTCCTGGTCTTCCAGGAGGCCGAGCCTTGTGTCCTTGGGTAAGTGAAGTGGGTAGCTTCTGTCATCCTGAATTGTGGATTTCAACTTTAGCTCCTATCACAGTTCATTACATTCCAATTTGACTGGGCCACTGGGCACCCAGACATTTGACCACATTACTTCCTGGGTGTGTCTGGGACAGTGTTTCTGGATGAAATAAGCATTTGAATCAGGAAACTGAGTAAAACTGATTGCCCTCCCCAATGTGGTTGGGCCTCATCCAATGTTTTTGCAGACCTGAAGAGAACAAGGGGGAACAGGTAGGAATCCCGCCTGCCTGACTGTTGGTCTGGGGTGGGGGGGGGCAGTCTTTTCCTGCTTTTTTGGATTCAAACTGAAAAAAAGACTGAGCGAGAACTGGTTGTGCACTACTTTTGAGCTGGGATATTGGCCCTTTCCTGCCTTAAGACTCAGAATTATCAGCTCTACTTGGGTTTTCAGCCTGCCAGCTTGTGATCTTATACCATCTGCCCTCCTGGGTCTCAGGCCTTCAGATTCAGACTGGGTCTAGCATTCTAACTTCCCAATTTGCCAGCTGCTGGTCTAGAGGTTTCTCAGCCTCCAATATTGTGAACCAGTTCCTTAAAACAAATTTTGCAGATAGGCATAGATACATGTGTATAATGTCCTACTGGTTCTGGAGATCCTCTGGAGAAACCTGACCAATACTTTGCTTAAAAATTCTCCCCATTACCTCACAGTCTCACTTTTTAAAAATTCTGTCACTGCTTTGCCACATCAGGTAGTCCTGATTTCCCTTTTGCTGTAAACTGTGGTTGACCACTGGGAAATATAACGGAGGTCTGGTGCAGCAACTGGTCTCTCCACCCTTAGTCCAGTTCTCATGGGGTGATCTCATGCTTAGTCTGAACCTGGAGATCACATGCCATCACACTGTCTACGTAATCCATACCTTTATTGCTGTGATATAGCATGTGAGGTCATAAGAGAAGCAGTTGCCCTTTTTTTATAGGCAAATAAAATTAATGTCAAAGGACATCCCAGAAGATAATCCCATGAATTGTAGGTTGTAAACATACCCTGTCAATTCTCAGTTTTCAGATCTCAGATAATAGAACTTTTGGAACAAACAAGAATTAGCCAGTCCAGGAAGGAAGTACCAGGGAATGTTTGAGTCTGTCATGACAGAGTCTTGATGCTGAAATTAAACCCCTTGCAGGGGCAGAACTGGAGGGAGAATGAAGAGGCAGGTCTTTAGTGCAATTTGGGGGTGGTCAGAGGAAAAGACCAGTCAGGGTCAAAGCAAATGGAAGACCATAGATGGGAGAGTAACAGGTTGCCTTTCGGAGATTGGAGGAGACGATGAAAGAGTGAGTGAGCAGTTTTCATTGTTCTTCTAGAAACCAACAATAAATAACTTGCCGACATGTTCCAGAAAAGCAAAGATAGAGCAGGAGAGTGGGGTCTTCCCCAGCCCCCTCCACAGACACCAGTGCGATTTATGAGACACCCACCATTCTAACCTGCTTGTCTTTCTTCACCTGAACTGACATGTTTTAAGATGAAATTACAAGGGCCTCCCTGGTGGCGCAGCGGTTAAGCGCTGCGCTGTGGAGCTGTCGGCAGCAGCGATGCCAGTTCGACGCCCAGCCGGGGAGAATCCCACATGGTGCTGCAGACCTCTCCTGCCTCGCCTGCTGCTCCCCTCAGCAGTGTATTTCTGATCTGCCTGTTCTGCTCCCCACTCTGTCTCTGGTGAACCCTCTCGCCACCCCATGCCTCTGGCCTGTACCCCAGATTGTATGTATAAATAAATAAATCTTAAAAAAAAAGATGAAATTATAAGATTGTATCTCAAAGGTGATTTAAATTCTTTGGAGCTAGAACTTGACTGGACCTCTTTCAGAAATCTATGTTTTATCTCAATCCCGGTGCTCAGACAGACAGCATGTAGGAAATAGTGGTTACTTTCCACTTTGTTGACTGAATTTAAATGTCTACATGACATTGAAACAACCATCACTATTCTTATATTTATGGATTTAAAAATCACATATTTTACATTTCTTATTTTCCCATTTCTTTTCATTGTTCAATATCTAAAAAGATAATTCAGAAGACAGAGGACTGTCTTATTTAAGCATTGCCTCACACAAAACATTTCTTCAAACTATTAGACAAATCAAGACTTTTTAAAGACTGAGTTACCAGGGTGCAGACCAAATTAAAATATATCCCTGCCCCTGCCCGCAGGTGTACTCTGTAAGGCTCGTTAAATGAATCCATGAGTGTGTTATATATCAGTAGATATAGCAGTCTCACCCCTTACAACAATCTAAAAATCAAATTTAAATGGACACTAAATACTTCATTAAATATTTTAAAATAACATCCATCACAACCAGTGTCTTTCTCCCTGTCACCACAATGGTTATTTAAAAGAAACAGTTGGGCTGGACCTATGAAATGAGATTTGGGTGAGCCATGTTTCTTTGTATTTCCATGCATACAAAAAGCAGAGTAGATCAGGGTGTTACAGTCCCTAGTGAGAGTGCATACTTTTGAAAAGAGGATTTTTGACTTACAGGCATGTAGAATATCCTGGGTCTTTTTCTGATATTCTTGAGTTGGATTCTAGAGTGTTCTTTACAGAAATGCTTGGAAGCATCTCCTGGTTCGCTTTTTGCCTCTTGATCTGATCAGGTCTCATCCTGGACCCCACAGCTGTGTGGGGTTTCAAATTCAAATGCAAATTCTGTGGAAATGCAAATGCAAATGCTGTGGAAGCAGCAGTTTATCTGGAAAACAAAGTGGTCAGAGACAGAAGAATGAAGTTCAGCATCTGTTACATCAGAAATTGTAATTGCATAAGATGCCAAACCACAATTACACTTTGGGTTTGCTATCAAAATGGATCAAATAAAACATTCCTCATATCCATACTTGATTTTTGCTCACATGTTTGTGCTCTAGAATATTTGTCCTCATCTGTCCACCCATCCATTTTTTTTTTAAAGATTTATTTGTTTATGCATACAAGCTGGGTTACAGGCCGGAGGCGTGAGGCGGTGAGAGGGTTCACCAGAGACAGAGTGGGGAGCAGAACAGGTAGATTGACAGAAATACACTGCTGAGGGGAGCAGCGGGAGAGGCAGGAGAGGTCTGCTGCGCCATGTGGGACTCTCCCAGGCCAGGCGTCGAACTTTCGTCGCCGCTGCCGACAGCTCCATACCGCATCGTTTAACTGCTGTGCCACTAGGGAGGCCCCCACCCATCCATTTGTATACTCATTCTACCAGTGCTTGTGAAAAACCTGACCTGCATTTATCACCTGCCAGCGAGGTCACAGCAATGTACAGTGTCCACCTTCACAGCGAGTATGGCATGGTGGGTGACACATTGTCCTGAAAGCAGTGCATTTTTAAGAAGAATCTTAAAAAGAGCCCACATGCAACAGACTGATTTTCTTAATTCTCTGTAAAAACCTCTGGTTGATTGCTGATAAGCCATGGCTTTTCCCACCTTTGTCCCTGGTTGCATTTGAAAATGGGCATGGCTTTGTCAGAGACACTGCAGCTCTCGTGCTGCTTCTCCCAAGGTCTCTTTAGGAAGTGAATGTCAGAGTGGCCTTACAAGGCAGGCAGGGCTGATGAAAAACATTTAGGTTTTGAGAAGAGGAAAGTGGGCACCTTTGGGTTCAATTCAAAGTAGGTAGTTGAAGGAAGGTGACGTTGAAGGGGATGCTTAATGGAGACTTTCCTGACAAATCTGGACTTGTTAGGTTGCGTGGCCCCCCAGACCTCCATTTGGGAAACTGCCCACCTGCTTAGCAGAGGCTGCCCAGCAGGCTAATTCACAACCCGCCCCCAAACACACCCCATTCTCAAGAAGTGTCTTCACCTCTCTTCAACCTCATCTACTTTCCTTCGCCACCTCTATTATTTCCACCATTCTCTTCTTTCCTTTTCTCACTTTGCTTTTCCCTTCTTTCTTCTCATATTTTTCTCCTTTCTCCCTAGCTGATACTGCTCCCTCTCAAATTTGGTTTTTAAACCAAATTTTGGTTTTTACAATCTCATTTACAATCTCATTTTGGTTTTTACAATCTGAGAAGATAAAATAACAGACACTTAATAGACCTGTGCTTCTAAAGGGACCATAGTTTTCAGTAGTGAGTGCTGTGCCTTATTGCTCTAGTGCCCGCTCAGTCTTATTCTCACGTCTGACTACAAGTCTAACAGCCGCTGAGAGACCCAGGCGCCTCCAGGCGCCCCCCAGCTTCCCGGCTCCCAGAGGCATGCTTTCTGGAATTAGGTCTTACCTTGGCCTTGCTGGGCCTGAGCTCCCGCTTATTTGGATACTCTGGTGTAGCTCCACCAGGGCACGGAGCATGTTCTCTATGATACAGGCAGACAGGTAAAAGCGTCCTGGAGCCCGCGATGGCTTTTTCAGACTTTTAATGTTTATTACAGCATTTGTAGAGAGGCAACCAGGTACAGGGCAGGCAGGGGGGCTAGGGAGTCGGGAGGCTGGTAGGCCCTCTAGCCCACAGCGAATCTTTACTCTCTCTGGGCTCTCTGGCATTCTCTCGTGTTCTCCCTGCTGCACCCCTCTGCATGGGCCTCTGCGGCCACACTCTGCTCTCGCTGATGACTCTGCTCTTATATGCTCAGCCTGCAGGCCCAGGTGCGCCCACTCACGCACGCCCATTCCCTACTTCAGGTGCCCCCCTTCAGGCACGCGTGTAGGACCTCAGGGGTCGATCATAGATGCTAATGGTAGGAGGGCGGAAAAACCTGATCACCTCATTTACCCTACATCTGGTTATTCAGAATTGAAAGGGGAATGACATCAGAGCAACACTTTTCCCAGGTAGAGACTGAGAACCCCAGGGTGCTGTAATCTGGAGTTGATTCAATGAAATAAGGAGCCAGCAGTCACACCTCAGGTTCAAGTGTCTTTTGGTTTGCTGTTGCTCTATCCTTTCAGCATTTCTGGGTACAGTCATGGGGATGGAGGATACATGGCCTGTCAGGGGACTTCATCTGTGGCGGTTCAGGGAGGGGAAGCAGATTGTACACAATTTAAGAAATCCCTTACAGAACCAAGATACCCGGTTTTAATCTGTAGCAGCAATTCAGAAATCGACTCCAAGTCCTGGAAATGTTTTTTGAAGAGCCACTGCCTCAGCTGTGTCTCCCCAACCCTACACGGCAGAATGGAGGTTTATACAGTAAAAATCCAGCAGGGCTCCCTGTCTCCCCTGAGCATGGCCTGCTGGGAGGTAGCACGCCAGTCTGCGGGGCAAACCCAGTCACTGTCCAGGCCCCAGGCTGTCCTTTCCTTGACATTTTGACTGTCTTTTCAGCTTCATCTTTGCTGTTCCTGGGGTGGTCTAGGTCACTCCCATTTCCTGGGTGTCTGCTCAGCCTGCCTGTTTCTTATCTCCATGACTAACCTCTGCCCTTGGTCTTGCCTTCACCTGGCAAACCCTTTCCCAGCACAGGCCGCATCTCCTCTAGGACCCCGACCCCCTCCCAGGAGCAGCCACTCGGGGGCTCCTCCTCTGTTTGCCTAGACTTGTGTGTCTCCCCATTACCCCACTGAGAGTGGAGCTTCCCAAGTTGTGTGATATGTTTTCTTCATTCACTACAAGTTTCTTCAGGGAGGGGCTCGATCTCTTACACATCTTTGTGTCTCCAACGCTCTGCATGATATCTGACACAAGTCTCAGTAATGCTTCTTAGTGAATGAATCAAGTCTGTATAGGAGTAAGACAAGCAGGTTATAGGGGGATTCCATTCATGGATTGTAGATGATACTTTCCCATTAAGCAGAGGCTTACGATCGATAGTATAACTGTAAATACACATTTTTTAAAAGAATATTCTAATTGGTAGTGTTTAATTAGAGGAAGATTGGTTTTAAACACTTGGCTAATTCAGAGAAGCTGTTAATTTTCTCATTAGCTAATGGGCTACTTATTCTGCCTCTCAGGGCTGTGTGTCATGTGATTCCCTGGAAATCATAACAGGAACTTCTCAGATAAAGTGTATCCTGCTCAGTCCCTAATAGTGAGGTACTCCTTTTACACCCTAACCTGTTGATTTGAGCAGAAGTTCTCTCTAAACACTAAAACTGTAGTAATGTCTGAGAGAAGATAAGGAACAAGGTGGGAACTAGATCCACCATTATCAGAAACAGTTCCAAAGAAACAAGAACCCAAACCGCTGAGCCAAACGCTTCCTCCCAGTCAGACCTGTGGAGCTGGTCTCAGCTGCTGCCCTGTTCCCGCCAGGCGTCATTTCAATGGTGGGGACATCGCTGTAGCCTTGGTCATACTTTGAGCAGATATGGATCTGCTTGTTCACAGAGCTTAATACCGTATGTGATTTCTGTCCTGGTCCTATGCGGTTGGAAAGGAGTGAAAATACATGCCAGGTGGGTGGGCATAATGAGCTTCCCTTGGATATAAAAAGGTTCACCCCTTTGAGGAGCTTGAGAACATAGAAATGGTGTCTGTCCTGGTGTCTGTCCTTTCCCAGCAGGGCCTGTCCAAACTCACATGGAACCACCTTTTGAATTGGAGCTTGTCTTTTCTGAGTTAGGTGGCTATTTGGGAAAGCTTGTGTGAAGCTTTTATTTTCATTAGTATTTCTGGGTTCCAGTTTTTCCATCTATAAAATGAGCTCATAGTCAGGCCTCCCTGGTGATGCAACAGGCTAAGTCGCAGCACTATGAAGCTGTTCACAGCCACCTGCAGCACGAGTTCAATCCCCGGCCAGGGAGCTTCCCACATGGCACAGCAGACCTCTCTTGCCTAGCCCCACTGCTCCCCTCAGCAGTGTATTTCAGTGGATCCGCCTGTTCTGCTCCCCACTGTCTCTGGTGAATCCTCTCATCACCCCAAACCTCTGGCCTATATCCCACTTCCTGTATGCATAAATAAATAAATCTTTTTTTTTAATGAGCTCATTGTCATAGGTAATAATAGGAGCGGTTTTCAGTTTTTAAAGTTTTGATTTATGGTTCTGCAGTTCTACAATCATTGTTCTTACATTTTGTGGAGCGATTAGACAACAAGACTCCACAGGTAAATGGCAGCCTTAACTGGAAAAATATATATACCAAGGATAGCTCTCCATTGTGATGAACTGAATGACGACCCCTTTCAAGGCCAATAACTTGGGAGTTACAGGAAAGCATTGACGCTTTGGCCAACATAGCGGCTGCAACCTGAGATGTCCTTAGTGCAAAGGATATTTATATGTTGGGCTTCAGAATAATAATTCAAATGCTCAAGAGCCTCATTTTGTGATGTTATCACAAGAATATCCAGACAGTGTTTTCTTTAACCTCAGGAAGAGCAATTCAGAAGGATGGAACTTGCCACATGTGTCCAGCTGCATGTTTAATACACTTTGGGAAAATTGTTCTGTAAACATAGAAATAACCAAGTATGGATGGCAGAAAGATGTTCATTTCTTTGCTTACAGTTGTTAGGACCTTGTATACATACGAGTAGAAAATTAATAAACACTATCAAATTTGCTGTTATTGTAAGTCAAGCAGCAACATTTAATTTGTACCATAGGGTATTCTTCTGGAATTTCACTCTTTAATGGTTGGAAATGACTGAAAATTGAACCAAGTTTAATTGGAGTTTGTGAAACAGTGCAGAGGGTTACCTAGCCCGTCTACATATTTAATGACTTATAAAAATTTTTCACATTTAGCAAGTTAAATATTGGCCACTTGAGGAAATACCCCTCAAGATTGACTCTGTGTTCTTAAAGCCCGGGAGGTATTTCTGCACATCAGGTGCCTTCACAGTAGATTCATTCTTTCTTGATCATTCTAACATGTTTGTATATGAATGGCAGGTGAGGACGTGGAGAAGCAAAAGGCTCCTGCCTCCCTCCATCCCCACCCCCTCTCTTATTGCTCACACACTCGATGAGCTCACCCTGGAAATGCGGGGTCGCTGGCACAGAACAGCATTCTTGTTCCTCTTTGAAAGGTGCCAGGTGCTGCCTGGAGGCCGTGGACGGCAGACGCTGCCATTTCCCACTGTGTTAATTCTTGTTCTTGGAAGCCAGTCTTTTTCATTATCCTCTCTAGATACCTTGGCGGGGGAAAGATCATCTCTTCATCTTGGAGAAATGACACACCCTGAGAGACGTGTGGTAGCCCTGCTTGCGAAAGGGCAGGCTGTGCTTTCCAGGGCCACATCAAGGTCAAGAGTCACATTCTCTTGGCACCTGTCAGGTTACCAACACAGATCCCCTTGCCTTTTGCCACTGGCTTCTTACGATTCAAATTTACAAATTACAGAGGGGAGCTCAAGAAAATCTCTTTATAGAAATGAACATACTGTTTCTGTCCTTGCCTTCCTAATGGGGAGGAGGGGCGGGAGAAAGGAGGGATAGGAGACTCAGTTACACATTTAAAAGCAAGGGTGAGGGCTCTGTTGTGAACTGGTACTTGCATCTAAGATTGAGGTAGTTTTTTTTTTTTTAACACAGTCAACAATAATTGTACTTTTCAAGAGGTGGGATGCATCCAAACACAACACCTCCCACAGTTAACTAAAAAAAACAATGCGTGATGGAAAATAATGGCCATTTAAAGGGTGAGTTTCCGTGAATCACCCAGAGGAGCTAGAGCTGGCACAGCAGACAGCCAGATGGCCACGGCCCCCACGCGCACAGCGTCGTGGGCATGCTCTGTGCAACCTGTATTTGCTCTTCTTTTGGACAGGTTGTTGAAAAGCTGGATGTCAAAATGACTGAGCGCTTTGACTGCCACCACTGTGAAGAGTCTCTCTTTGGCAAGAAATATATCCTGAGGGAGGAGAGCCCCTACTGCGTGGCGTGCTTTGAGGCCCTCTACGCCAGCACATGCGAAGAGTGTGGCAAGCCCATCGGCTGTGACTGCAAGGTACCCCTGGCCCTCTCCTCAGCAACACCCCATAATTTCCGGGCCCCTTGGTGCTCCCCAAGCACCCTCCACAAGCCTCTGCCATCTTTGTGCTAAGATCCTAATTCTTATCACCTGCTGAAAGCCCATCTGATGGCCTTGGATCCTTCAGATAACCTTTCTGATCCATTTCCCTCTGGCTGATTTGACCTCTGCCCACTCCTAATTTCAGGGTGCTTGGTTAGTGCTTTTCCAGGAGGCTGGTGCCTAGCTCCCCAAGTTCCCCTCTAATATTCTAGCTATTAGTGTCCTCCCCACCCTGCCTCCCAGGACGGTTGCTGTTTCTTTGCTCATGCTGGCTGACAGGTGGCAGATACTGCTCCGCCAATATTTGATGAATGACTGTGTGCATGACGGAGCCTGAGCTGGCTCCCAGAAAAGTGGGTGCATACAAGCACTTGGCTCAGTGGAACATTAAGGGCACTTTTCTTTTTATGGAGATAAGGATTTGCATTGCTCCTTTCATGATGGGTAAGGCACAAGGAATGACCACTTTTCCTGCTGTGGGTGAGCCAGCGGGTTCAGCAGACACACCCAGTCATTTGTGCCACTAGCTGCGGCTGAGTGTCAGGAATCCTGGCCTCTACTCAGTGTTTCCTTAATTAGTCCAACCTGGACCACCAAAGGATGCCCCGGGACACACCCATGTCTCTAGGATC
This sequence comes from Scalopus aquaticus, assembly GCA_004024925.1. Lineage (NCBI taxonomy): Eukaryota > Metazoa > Chordata > Mammalia > Eulipotyphla > Talpidae > Scalopus > Scalopus aquaticus. The sequence continues at coordinate 178,384 of PVIJ01001382.1, forward strand.
TCCAATAACTTCACCTGCAAGAAATGTTTGAGACCCCTCAGGTGACTGTCATCCTGAGGGCCACAGAACTGGTAGAAGATGGATTCTCTGTGGACTCTCTAAAGGAACTCCCAATTTACTGGACTTCGGGGCGACTCATGGCATTTCATCATCTCTTTTCTGCTCTCATTATTTTGTACGCTTGGGATTTCTGCCACTCTCCTCAAAGGTTATAGGTATCAAAATGTCACTCTGATTGACTGAGTTAGGCTGCATTGTCTACATTGGGACAATTCTAGCACACCCAGGCATGTTGCTTATTTTCTTTTATCCTGTCTTTCCTAAGAAAGACCATAAACTATACATGGCCTTGCCAGCTTCTGTTGCTAGGTATTCACTGACAACCAAAGAATAATTTCCACCTTGAGTGGGAAGAAACCTTTGCCCTGGGTAAAGAAAAGGAGGTGCTGTCTGGGCCACCTGACACCAGGCCGCAGCCACTTATCTTCCAGCTTCAGAGGAATGGCACACCATGCCTAAAAGAAATAAACTCACCAGCTGTCCTGTGTAAAGGGCAGGATCGGCCACTGTGAGCAAGAGGTAGCTAAACTTGCTAGTCTAACTTTCCTGTCTCTAGCTCTGTCTGATGCAAATCCCCACTGTGTTTAATGGACTTTCTTATCCCCTCCATTTATCCACACCAAGCTGCCCAGCTCCAGTCCTAGTTCTGTGTCCCCCTGGCTGTGTACACTTGGGCTCACCCATGACCCCTATGTTTCCACCTGCACTTCTCCAAAGTGGAGCTCAAACAAGACTGCCCGCTTCATCGGATTATTATGTTATAGACACAAAACCCTCCACACACCAAAGGCCAGTCAATGGCATACTCCAAACTTCTCCTTTTCTTCTATTTCCCCTATTTTTTCTACAACACATCCCCTCCACACTCCTTTCAGAAGCTTCACCTATCTATATCAGTCTCATTATAGAAACATAAAAATGTCTGGTTTGAGGAAGAAGCTAGGCAGAGGGAAAAAAATGCCTGTAAAATCTTTACCTGAAAGAGATGTAGGTCTGTGAGAGGTTTGTATATTCTGACACAGTACAAGTCTGATTTAAAGGGAGCACTTTTGATATTTGGGGCTAATCATCCTTAACTGGTGGCTAAAGTCAAAACAAAATAAAAGTCACTTATCATTTCTTCAATGTGATTTAATGGAAAGATCCTCAGACTCTCAAAACTAGTTATTCTTCAGCACATACTTTGTGAGCAAATAAGCAAGAATCCCCTAAGTGGGGCCAAAATCAACAAAATCAACTGCTGTAAAGTCAGGAGTTAATTGTGCTGAACTTTTCAACCCAGATGAATGGTTTACTATATGTGCAGTTATGCCTTGTGTTTTTCTACATTTTGGAAGAAAAAGAAATGTTGATTTGAAGTGAGACCTTGCCATTTGGGGCTTTTCAATAGTTGGAATGGTTTTCTGGACTTTCAGAAATCATTATGTAGTTGACTTGGGGAGGAAACAATGCTAGAAAAAATGTTCCTGTTATTTCAGGAGGAAAAGCCAAAGTCCTGGCAGGCGAGCTCAGGCCAGAGCGACTGGCTTGTCAGATCTGGTGCCATTCCCCTTTCCTAAAATAGCTCCGGCACCAGAAGCCTCACTTCACTCTCCTGCTGAAGGACATGTGTGTATAATTTTTTTTTGAAGATTTATTTATTTATGCATACAAGCTGGGGTGTAGGCCAGAAGTTTGGGGTGGTGAGAGGATTCACCAAAGACAGAGTGGGGAGCAGAACAGGCGGATCTACTGAAGTACACTGCTGAGGGGAGCAGTGCATGAGGCAGGAGAGGTCTGTTGCGCCATGTGGGAATCTCCCTAGCCAGGGATTGAACTCGTGCTGCAGTGGCTCTGGATAGCTTCATAATGCTGCATTTAACCTTCTGTGCCACAAGGGAGGCCCATGTATAATTTTTAATTATTCATAAGGCCATAGAAATGACACTAATTTTGTGGGTATTTACTAACTTTTAAATGAAATTGATGAGACTTCAGGCTATTTCCATATTCAGCTTTCATGTTTGAAGATCATTTCTAGGCAGTGACTCAATTATATCCCTTATTTCTATTAGTCAGAAAAAATGCTGTGGTCTCCAAAAGAAAAATCATTCATTTTTATGGCTAGTAGAATAGTTGAGAACAAGTAATACAAATAAAATTTCATGATTCTCTGGCATGATGCTTTTCCTGAAATTTTTCTTGGACACCTGTTGATATTAGCAAAATATTTTTTTAGCCCGATTACAGATGGTTTTTGGATAGGTCTACTTAAGTCCTGGGCTTCAAAATTTCAAGAAACCAAAGAAAAGATAGATTGGCCAATAACCCCAGAGATGGCTGGAGGGACCATACATTTAACAAATCGGTGACTTTAACAAACTGGGCCCTACACCTAACTTGGGCTTGAATTTTCCTTATCTCTGTCATTAAGTACCAGGAAGTCAAATAGGCTCCTAAGCCCACCCATGTGCCCTGGAAAGAGGAAGAGATGGTCATGAACAAAAACCATCTGCAGACCTAGAACTGGCATTGAGCTTCCAGTCATAAAAGCTACCTTTGGCGTGGTTCCTTTGTGTCAGCGCTGCCAAAATGTCTCCATTGCTTTATCTCAATTCCCCATTATTCCTTCTGAGAGGAACTTTTTGTGTTCCCTTTTATGGAAAAATCACAGAAGCTTACAGAGGGGTGAAGGTCTCAGCCAGTGTTAGGTCATGTCCAAAATAGGGATCCCTCTCTCACAGGGCTATGGGGAACCAGAAGTTCACAAAGAGGGAACACCTGGAGAACGCAGCATTAAGTGCTCTCACCTCTGCCATCTCTTCTTCCCGACGGTTGTTTTTAAGAAGTTGAAGAACACACAGTTGCTGCACAGAGGCACTTGCAGCTGGCTGAGGGGTTGAGGGGACCCTCGGCCACTTCCTCTACCCTGTGGCCGAGCTGAAGTCTCAACAACAAGGAGCCAAGCAACAGGCACTTCCCAAATTAGGAATGTTTCTGAAATGGAAAAATATAAAATCAGAAAGGAAGTGTTTGGGCCTTATCTTACATTGTTTATCAACATTTTTGCTGCAATTTATGACATTTCTGTGAGCCCAAGATTAGCCTTGGTGTTTTTTCTGGGATGTGTAAAAGATTTTATCTCTTTTCTTTTTTCCTCTGTACTCTTTCCCTAGAGGACTTTAAAGTCAGGGTCTTTTTAGGACAATTTAAAGCTCTGGAAAATTGATCTGTGAGTCTATACTCTTAGCCATGTACCTCCAACATCTGAATGATATCTTTGGAGGCCCAGATGATGTACTCTGTACAGAACTGAGTCAAACTAGATGAGACTAGCTCAGCATTAAGAACCAAACCTACAGACCTGTTTCTAGCTGTGAACACAGGAGATGAAAAAGATGACTCAGCACCAAGTCTTACAGGTAAATATTCAGAGCATGATTTGACACTTGCCTTCAATTGTACAGATCTCATCAGTTATAATCCAGCTTCTTGGCCTTTTTGTGCCACTTTCCAATCTCTCACTAATCTCCAGAGTAGCGCTCTAAAATCCTGCCTTACACTGAGACTCAGAGAATGTCCCGTTGGCCCAAAGCCTCAGTGTGCCCTAAAAAAGCAAAGCTGGCAGTATTTAGTTACCTTCCTCTTGCCATAAAGCCTTTTCTCACTTCCTACGTATTGTGAATTTCTTAAGATGTGAGCCCAGGAGGAAGCTGTGACAGGAATTCATTAACTGAACCCAGACTTCCAAAGAGAACCTAGATGGAGAGTCTGAGAGAGAGAACTCCAGGGAAACCTAAGAGCATACTTGGTTGGACAGGACTTCCACGTATGGTTTCGGAGAGGTGTAACACAGGCTCTTTGCTGTGCTCACTGGGCATGGGGGCACGTGACTCCTGCAGCCGATGTCCCTTACAGTTGGAGAAGCCTCCCAGAGCTGGGGATATTTGTGCTGAGTGGGAGTTTGCCTGCTGCAGAGGAAAGGGAAGGGCCTTCAAGGCAAGGGGCAACAGCACAGGCAGGCGCATGGAGGGCAGCGGGGCAGAACATGAATCTGGGGGAACCTGTTGGGAACAACTTGTAAAGAAACTGTTATGCCAGGTAAAGAAAATGAGCAAAAAGAGTCTTGTTGGATCCCTGAAGGCTGAAAGGCGATGAGAATGTTCCAGAAAATGTAGCTCACAGCTTTTTCACATGGCTATAGTTAACTCTAAAATAATCAAACCTTATCTCAGAGGACTATTGTATGACTCAAAATAAGTAAGAAAGGATTAAGAAAAATTTTAGACTGCAGGGGGCTAAGGAAGTGAAAAACACTATTCATAAGTAAAATGATAGTTGTTTGCTTGGGAGTTTTAAAGCAAGGGAAGTTCTAATAGACATCACTATGAGTAAATGTTTCAGCAAGGGACACTTTGAGACAACTGTTTTCATTATTAGCTATGATCTGAATGATAACAAACACTAATATTTAATTAAGCAATCACAATATACCAAGTTATAGATGCTTAGTAAAAATGCTTTCTTATATATTAAAATACTTTACATGAAATAACCCATTCACTCTTTCAGTCTTCATAGCAAAATGGTAGCTGCTATTATTCCTATTTGACAAGAGAGAAGCCGTAGGCAAGAGAGGACTTGTCCTATCAAGTACCTGGTATATGGCCAGGATTGGAATCTAGAGCCTTTAGTTTAATCAATGGAATGGATTAGAATGTTCCTAGGATGCCAGCAGAACACTCACAACACAGCAGGTGAGGGTGAGCCGCCCGAGGCCCCCCACTGCCTGCCCAGCTGCCCAGCTGCTTCCCCAAGGTCAGCCTGTCTCCAGCCACAATGAAGGGTGGGTCAATTATATTCCCACTGAGGACCCACCACCAACAGCAATGATGTCAAGTTTGTTTAAGGACTATTTTTATTTATTGTACACCATGAAATGAAATTTAAGAGAATGAACATACTGATGCATAGGGAAACCATTTCCTGTCAGGAGCTTCTGAGCTGAACAAATATCCTTGAATAAAGCAAATCAGGAATTGTGTATTAAGGTGAAAATACATGTATGTGCTTGCATTTGCACGAGGGGGAGGTAGACTGTGAGGGAGAAGTTGTATGGGTGACTCACAACGGCCCCAGGAAAGGGATGCCGGGATAGCTCAACACTGGTCCCCAACCCAGTTCTCTGGGGTGGAGGACAGGACGGAAAGCATTTCCCAGCAGCTACTCTGAAGGCAAAAGCTGAGGTGAGGAGTCCACCATGGGGGATGTCCTATATGGGCCATTCAGAGGAATGTGCACTCCTTGAAGGAGCAGGGACTTAGTGACCCGGAGCGACAACCTCAGGAGCAGTGGCAGAAGGGTGGCCTTGGGAAAGTCCACAAGTCTCAAATTGATGCTTACGGTCTAGTAAGGACATGTCAACACCACCTAAATTTAAAGGGACACTTTCTAGTGTCAAATGTCTGTCAGCAAATCGGCCTTAAACTGATTTAAAGCCTCAACGGTAGAGATGGTGTTTCCATGCCAGAAATGTTAACTGTAGTAAAAATGGATCTCTGCAGCACTTTAGACCCACACAAACATTTTTAAATTAGCATTTCCATGACTGTTCAGTCATATTAAGCACTTCGCTCACATTTCTCTCCTCCCAGGTACACGCTAGGCAGGGTGGAGAATGTGGTGACATCTTTCGTCATCCGTGGAGGTGCCTCCCTTAGTGTTCTGGAAGGTCAGCCCCAAAAGGCAAATTTCCTTGAACTCTTATTTTCTTGCCTTCTCTTTTCACCGTCAGCCTGTAGCCCCTGTCTGTGTGGTGCCAGCTCCCTGGCAGGGCAGCAACATTCCCCCCTGGAGTGTCTTCCGGGAAGCTGCCACCCCTCTTCTCCCCGTTCGCCAGCCTCTGGGTTCTCATTTCACCCAGGCAGTGATTCACAGAATGTGGAAAATGTTTTGCAACTTTTCCACAATAGCAATCTTTTCTGAGAGGACCAGTTTGTACAGAGGGAAGCCAACTAACTTCTCAAAAAAATTCTTTTTGACCTACTACATGACAATCATTTTTTAACTTGGTAAAATACACATAACACAAAATTCACTGTTGTAGCCCTTTTTAATTGTATGGCTCAGCAGTGCCAAGTACATTTGCATTGTTGTGAAACCACTCTTTACATCTTGCAAAACTGAAACTCTGTACCCAGTAAACAGCAGCTCCCCATTTCCCTCACAGTCCCTGACAACCACCCTTTTACTTTCTGTCTGTGGGCTCGGCTCCTGCAGAGCTGCGTCTTGTGGCATCACACAGGATTTGTCTTTTTGCAACTGGCTTGTTTCACTTGGCATGGTGGCCTCAATGTTTGTTCATTTGTAGCAAGTGTCAGCATTTGCTTCCTTTAGACTGACTATACTCCGTTGCATGTGCAGCCCACATTCCATTATCCCTTCATTTCTTCCTGGACACTTGGGTTGCTATTGTGAGTAAATGCTGCTATGAGCATGGGTCTGTCTACAAATACCTATTTTTAATGTGGGGCATACACTCAAAAGTGTCACGTGATAATTGTATGTTCAATTTTCAGATGAGCCATAATACTATTTTCCATACAATTCTAAATGCATTTTTTCCGCAGTCAGCATTATGACAGTGATAGCATGATCAAGAATGCAACTCTTTTTATGTTAGGCCAATTGCTATTCTTGTTGGGTAGGGTTTTAAATGCTTCCTTTGATTGTACTGGAAGTCTCAACAAAGGAATTGCACTCATATGGCATCGTTTCTGAATTTTTTTCACTGGGTATACACAGATCTCATAAAGGATTCAACTTTTGGAAGTAAAGCGTAACACAGATTCTATCGGGGTTTTGCCTGGTATGGTTCACAGCTCTCAAATCAGAAGGACTTGAACTTGAACCCTGGTTTAGCTACCAGCCAGCTTGTGACTGGGAGCAACGTATTGACCTTCTGAGCATCGGTGATAATATTTACCTCACGGGGCTGCACAGTGCCTTTAACTCACAGCATGGCAATAATTATCAACATTGGTATTCCAGGATGAGAAAAATAATGATTTTTGAAGAAGGGCTGTATGCAGAGTATAGTTGTCAGTGCATAATGATCTGCATATATAGTCATTAACTCAAAGCAACTTACACCTTATACTTTATTTCATTGCCAAATTAACCTGTAAAGCCAAATAACCAATAAAGTAAAGGTGATTTTTTTCTTCAAATCTCTCCAAAATCTTTAGGCTAGAGACGTGAGACAGACACTGGTCTGCCCAGCACACAGGCCCCAAAGGTTGGGCTCACTGAGTGGAAAGGGAAAGATTTCAGTACGCGAAATCAGTCTCACAGAAACAAGTCCCTGCAGCCTGAGCGAGAAGATTCTGTACTTCGTTCCTTATTGTCTCTCGCTGGCTGTAATTCTGCTCCCAGGTGTTTGAGGAAGCAAACTGCTAGCAGGATCTATGTTCTAGGGAACAGGGCCAGGCACACCTTCCCCTGCAACCCAGCTGTATTCAAAGCACTCAACATTTATATTTTTAAAAATTCCCTCAAGTAAAACAGTGTACAAAAAGATCACCAAGTCAAATAACTTCGGTTTGCTTCAAGGTTCTGGGAAAACACACCCCGGTACTTCATCAAAAGAGAACTGTTTGTTCTCATTTGGATTCCGAGCTGACTTGTGTTTCAGGACTTTCTAATCAAATCCAAGATGTGTGCTTTCCCGTCCCACACTCGGCCTCGCTCCAGCTGTGACTGCGGTGTCAGGAACAGATTTCTTGGGAAAGATGTTCCCGAGGACATCCGCAGGAGCAGCCGGGGTTCAGAATGCCAGTCTGGAAGCCCGCCCAGGAAACCAAACAGTGGCCCTCAATTCTGTCTGCCTCATTAATAAATGAACGATGGTTTCAGGTTACAGTTGGGAATACAAAGAGCAACAGAAAAAATAATCCCATTTACGATAAAGCTAGGTAAAGATTGGTTGTGTTGACTTTGTGCTGGCACTTTCGAAAAGCCATATGCTACTTTTAAAAGACATTTAGATTTCTTCTTGTTCCTCGGGCAGGATCACAGGTAGTGTAGCATCGACACAGTTTCCTATCCTGTGCTCATGTCTCCTTTTTACCCTTCGCTAAAATGTGTGGACTATCTTTGCCACGCCAGCCTCTGTGTTTCCCACTGTATGTCCAAAGAGGCCCTTGCTGCTCTGCGGTTATTCCTCATCTCCCACGTCACTGTCCTCCCCCCAGCCCGACGTCCTGGTCCATGTGTCAGTGCAACCTCAGCACTGCACTCTGCACTAAGTAATTCTCTGTCCACTGCCCCCAAAATAAATTTCAACTCCAATTCCCCTCCTGCTCCAGCCTGACCCTGCTCGGCCCCTTTAGCCCCACACACAGTCCCACCAAACACCCCTCTCTCCCACCTCATCCCTGTTCATGCTCTCTCTGCCCACTTTCCCCTCTGCCCCCTCTACTGGGCTCTCTGCCATCCCTGGTTTTTGATATGCAGCGGTGGCACATCCATGGGGCCACACATGACCTGCTTTGTGCCAGATTAAAACAGAGTCCTGTTCTCAGGGGCCCTCTGAATCTCCTCACTTAGGGCTTCTCTTCCCATCAGTGGCCAGCACTATCCTGCTGTCAGCATTGGTTCTGCTGAGCTCCCCTTGCTCAGAAGCATCAGTGAATATTCGTGTTTTCTGTTTCTCTTTCTTACACACAATACCTAAGGGATATCCACCTGTTTTTCGAAAACTCCTCTCTCTCTCCTTTGCTCCCTCTTTCTCTACTCTTCCACCTCCACCCCACCCCCCAAACACATACACAAACCTGTCTAGATGGTTCCAAATGCAACAGCAAAAGAGCCAGTCTAACTTCCTCACCTGGGCAGCTGCGTGTCATGATCCAGGTGCACTCACCAGCCTCCCCCGCCCCGACTGCCATTATCCGCCATTATCCACTGCGATTACCCCCTGTGCCACGTCCTGGGGGTCAGGCGGGGCAGCCTGGGCCCCATGCCCTCCTCTCACTGTCTCATGTGGTCTGGGTCTGCAGGACTTGTCCTACAAGGACCGGCATTGGCATGAGGCCTGTTTCCACTGCTCACGGTGCAAGAGCTCGCTGGTAGACAAGCCCTTCGCGGCCAAGGAGGACCAGCTGCTCTGCACAGACTGCTACTCCCACGAGTACTCGTCCAAGTGCCAGGAGTGCAAGAAGACCATCATGCCAGGTCAGCCCTGCCCCCTGCCCCTCCAGAGGCCACTGCAGCCTCTCTCGCCTTCCTCTACTTGCTGAACTTTACTCCTTTGTGACTTCAGCAAATAGGCACTGTCCCCTCCTGAGTGTCAGGAGATGCCGCTTAGAGTAGTGAGCCAAGGGGTGACCTGTCCTTTGCCCTCGTGGAGTTTATGCTCTAACCAGATGGGCACAACACTGCGGACAGACCGACAGGTGTCCTTGAACTGGCCCAGGTGATAAGGTGGTGTACCTGTGGATGGGGAAGGACAGGAGAGTGTGCCCCTTGCTTACTGGGGGGAGGTTTGTTCTTTGTAAGGGAAGAATCTTATTTTAAAAAGAGTAGACAAAAATATGTGGAATTTGTAAATACATAACTTATAAAATAAATTTTGGATGCATATGGAAATAGGACAAGGAGCAGTCATGGCAGAAGCACCTAGGGCGTGGACCCTGCGAGAACAACACAGACTGGGCGGTGCTAAGGCTTAGGACAGATCCCATCAGTGACGTCCCCTCGTGACCAGAGCGAGCAGGTGGCCTTGCCAGCTTTAGCAAAATATGACTCCCAGTTTAATCAACTTTCTTAGCATCTATGCCGTTTGAGCCCTCTTTAATTTGGCATCCCTTCCAGAGAGCCCCACAAAGCCATGAGAGAAACCCCAGCCATTGTACATCTTAGAAGGTGTGACCCTCGCAGAAAGCAGGATTGGATGAAGCATAGGAGACCCTGGCAGCCAGTGCAGCCGAGTAGCAGTTGGGATGCAAACTGCCATGATTCAATAGGGGACTTGGGAAGTTCAACCAAAGGCACAGGGCTCTGAGGCTCTCATCAGCCCCGCAGTGACAATGACAATGACTATCAAATAAGGCTCAGGTTGGCAGGAGGGGCACAGCCAGGCCAGGGGGCCTCCTTGCTGTCAAGGAGACTGTGGGCTCTTAAGAGGTACAGATGTGAGAGACTAGGAGCCTGAAGGTGGTGACAGCGGGAATGAACTAGAAACTCACACAGAGCCAGGCTAACCACAGGGAGTCTCACACGCACAGCAGGCCCAGAGCAAGAGGGACACAGAAGCGGTTGAGCAAGAAATTAAATGTTAACTAGATTTTCATGACAAGCGCCCAAAGAAGGTTCCATCATGACTCATAGCAGAGCTCTTTCAGTCCTCCCTCCCGGCTCCTTTTCTCACCTCCCACTTCGTGTAGCTGCCAGAGTCTCTCCTCCCGCACACATGCTCCAGAATTCCCCTGCCGCCGGGCACTTCTCTGGGCCTGCTACGTCAGCCTTCGTGTCCACCTTCTGCTCTGTGGCTTGTTGGCGCTTCCTCAGAGGTGCGCTGCCCTTCTGTGCATCCATCCTGTGGGCCTTGTTCCTTGTCCAATTGCCCCCCCCATTCTTACTCCAGGGGGGCCATCAGCGCAGCGGCACAGGGCCCCACGTGATACGTCAGGTCGTTTGGATTCAGCATCTGCCCAGGTGGCTGCACACCCTGGGGCAGAGCCTTTGGGAAGGGAGTGTCTCCTTCACTGTGCAGTCCTCCAGACGAGGAAGAATACCCAGCTCAGGCGCTTGCAGAGAGGATGCAGTTAAATCACACAGGAAACGGAATGGCATTGACGAGCTGAAGCTTAAGTGACCTTCAAGTGCACCTGTCTCATCTCACCAGTGAGGAAATGTAAAGGCAGCCCTGGTTCCTGATCAAGCAGGATCGGGTTCCGTCCCGTTCTTTCCCTGGTGCCTTGTGGTCTCAGCCTCACCCCCTTCTCCCTGGAGGAAGGAGAGGCTGGCCTTGTGGGCTTGGAGGGCCACCAGCTTCCACTTGGTGAAGGTGGCTAGTTCTGGAGGAAGAGGAATGGAGGACACACAAGATGAACGTTCATGGTGTCGGGCAAGTACAGCCTCACTGGTAGGAATGCAAAGTAGCATTGTCGGGACCATCTCTCATTAAATCTTGGAGCCAGAAAACCCAGGGTCCTCGCTCTGCTCCTCAGAGATCTATGACCTCAGCCACTAACAACTGTTGGGGCCTTGGCGTCCCCTCCCTGACCCCATCAGGCCGTTACTTTAAATTCAACGGCAGTTTGGCCAATGTGACATTATAGTTTCTTTCTCTCGGGGCCACCAGCAGGAGCATGCTCCCTTCGGCAATAGAGAGTGGACTCCGGCAGGGCCCCAGACTCTGAAGTCGGGGGTAGCCTACTTCCTCTTCTGAAGTCTCCCCATGGAGGTGAATGGCAGTGAGATAGGGGTGCAAGTGGGAACAAGGAGGGTTGTTACAGTGCCTGGGTTTTCCTACCTGAGGAAGTCTCACTTGATGTCATCTGTGGATTCAGAACACAGTGTCATCAAATATTTGTTTCAGCTCTACAACCAGCACATATTTGCTTTGTGCCTCTTTCCCGACATCATTGGGGCCAGACCTGCTCCTGGACACTGTCACCCAGTGAGGACAGCACCGGGGGCCACACCGGCTGGCCCCGGAGAAGGCAGAGCCAGGTGCAGGGAGGAAGAGCACACACGGTTGGTCCAGGGCAGAGCGCTCCCTAACCTTATCCTCCCCCACCCCACCCCCACACACGTGTCAGTGACCGGTGTCCCGTTGCCATCTCTTGTTAGAATGTGTAGGTGGAAATGTAGAAACCTGGCTGATACCTGCTGTGATGCAGGTAAGTTCCCAGAGCGGGGGAGCCCGAGGAGGACCCTCAATGATGTCCCATTTGAGCAGTCTTGGAGAATGAGCTGTGTTTCACTGGATGAAATAAGAAAAAGAGGAAATAGGTGGCCACCAAAGGCAGGGGGGGCAGGAACAAGCCTGGCGTTTGCAAAAAAAGAACAAAGTCAGCTCTAGGTCATAGTTCTTCCTTACTTTAGATTTCTGAAAGCACTACACCCAGATCAAGGTGAACAGCAGTACAGCATCAGCAGAGCTTTTGTAGTGAAATTCAATACGTATCAGAGACCTGTACTAAATGAAAATCACGTCTGGCTCCACCTTCTATGAAATTCCACTTCTTGATGAAGTCAAGAAGCTAGAACCAGCACAAACCACAGTCCTAAAGCTCCTCTGTTCTCTACTAAATGCTGAGCCTGTTTGGGGAGGTTTCTCACAGATGCACTGCAGCCTCTCTGAGCAGGCTCACACTGTCACTAACCCTTCGCCAAGCTTCCGGTTCCTTGCTTGCTTATGGAATCACAAAAAGACACACCTTTAAGCTGTGCTTCCATCTGCTGGAGAATTGTTGGAATTCGCAGATCTGTTACAAGGAGTTTTGCTGCCACCTGCTGGCAGTGTGCAACACTTACACAGGTGTCTGATGCTGGGCAGGAAATGCCTGTTAAGATTCTTCATGGACAGGACAGTTCTCTGGGCATTGGGGTTGCTATGACTTATTTCAGAGCACACCAAGATGCACTTTTGTGTTCTTGCATGGGGCCTTTAGTGAGAGCCATAATTTCCCTGTTTTCACTGATAAAACCTGTTGGTTCCTGGCTGCTTAATCAAAGGGAAGATTAGAGATTAAAAGAGCAAGAAAAAAATCAAGGGTACGTGGGAAAAAATAACTACTGAGACCAAAAAAAAAAAAAATTCATTTGAAAATTTACATTAACATCATTTCACCATTTTTACCTGAAATTCAGTTGCTTGAGGTAGTTTTCCTGGTTCAGGATTCTTCACCCCATGAATGATCTATAGTTTTAAGGATCACTGCGTGCCGCCCCAGCTCCTCAAATTCCTTCTCATACCAGCCTCCCAACCCACACACATACCTTGAGTATTTTTTACAGTTCACTCTTGATCGGGGGCGGGGGTGGGGGCTGTTAGGCACATCAACACCCACATAGTCTAAAATGTGGATACTATTTTGACTCCCACAAAACCTTACTGATAGTCTACAGTTGATTGGAAGCCTTCCTGAAGGATAAAGCCATTTAATACCTACTTTGTAGGTGTGTTATATACACTATAGTCTTACAAAAAAAGTCAGCTCAAGAAAAGAACATGGTAGGAAGTTCTAAGAAACAGAAAACACCTTTGCACTACTGCACTGGGTGCTCCCGGGGCTCACCCTGCCTTCCTACAAGAAAACCCACATAGAAGTGGACCCCACAGCTCAAACCTTGTTTGTTCAGAAGTCAGTGGTATGCGCTTTGGGAGGCAAGTGCAGGAAGTACAGGAAACTGAGAAAGTGACCTCAAAATGACATCTGATGAAATAATCATGTAGTGCTTCTTAGCACACACCCCGACAAGGACACCTCCTTTCCAGCCTTCTAGCCCTTTCTAGCCTAAATGACAGCCCTCAGCTTGTCACTTAGGTGGTATTTTATTTATTTTTTATTTATTTATGTGAGCAAGCACCGAGGTGTAGGCCAGAGGTGCTTGGGGGCAGGGGTGGTGGTAAGAGGATTCACCAGAAACAGAGTGAGGAGAACAGGAGGATCTACTGAAACACACTGCTGAGAGGAGCAGCAGGTGAGGCGGGAGAAGTCTGCGCCACCATGTGGGTCAGCTCCCTGGCGGGGGATTATGCTCAGGCCATAGCGGTGCGCTCTCGAGGTTGTAGCTCCCAACAGGCCGCCAGGGAGGCTCCTTGGGTGGTATTATTTTTTACTTAGAACTAAAGACTGGCTGTAAGCACCTGCTTTGTGCTGCCTGCATTATCTCAGAACACTGCTTTGCAGCAGGCTTTTAGCCTCATGTCCCCTCATTCCATGATCTTGGGGTTAAGCCTAATTTCTGTGTCCACCATTCTACAGTCGCTATCCTTTAAGGGAGTAAACATTTTCCATAGAGACCCAGATAAATGTTGGGGGCTTTGTGGGCCATACATTGTGTATCATAACTGGCCAACTATTGATAGTTGCAGCAACCATTTGTAGCAAAAGCAGCTGCAGACTGTGCAGGTAAGTGGACAGTGTGACTGTGCCTGTGTCACTTCTGCAGGGCACAGGCTGCGTGGACCCTACCACACGCAGCACGCTGGCCCCGAGCAGCCCATGCAGATTGCTGGGACTCAGACAATCTGGTTAACAGCCTGATTCTTGACTTCTTGACTCTCGTGACAGGTACCCGCAAAATGGAGTATAAGGGCAGCAGCTGGCACGAGACCTGCTTCATGTGCCATCGGTGCCAGCAGCCAATTGGAACCAAGAGCTTCATCCCTAAAGACAGTCAGAATTTCTGTGTGCCCTGCTACGAGAAACAGTATGCTCTGCAGTGTGTTCAGTGCAATAAGGTATCTCGTTCTTCCCAGACTGCACTTCCCAGTCAATTTGCTACCATGGGCCCTGTTAGTTCTACTTTCCACAAGAGGTTATCCCTATAATACCTGAGTGGAATAAGTTATGTCTGTCTCACCTTACATCCCATAATTCTTGCTTCTGTAGATTGTATCCACTGGATCTGTGTTCCGGTCTTTTTTTTTTTTTAAGATTTATTTATGCAGACAAGGTGAGGTGTAGGCCAGGGATGTGGGGGAGAAGGTGAGAGGATTCACCAGAGACAGAATGGGGAGCAGAACAGGCAGATCAACTGAAATACACTGCTGAGGCAGGAGAAGTCTGCTGTGCCATGTGGGAAGCTCCCTGGCCAGGGATCGAACTCATGCTGCAGTGGCTGCGGATAGCTTCATAGTGCTGAGACTTAACCCATTGTGCCACGGGGGAGGCCTGTTCCAGTCTTTCTTTCAAAGACCTGAGCTGTGATCTAGGATAAACCTCCTTATCCCTTCTTTTTTCTGGAACTTTCCAAAGGTTTGCTCAGGTTTGTAATTTGATGTTAAAGGAAAGGAGAACTTACTATCCCAAAGATCTTTGTTACACTGCTCTCCTTGAATAATAAGAAATCCACTGCTAAACTGGAGAGAAGGAAGAAAAGGGGGGACGGAAGGCAGGAGGGAGAGTGAAGGGGGCGGTGCTGTGAGAAGTAAAGGGGAAACTTGCCAGTTGATTATTGCTGTTTGTTAGTGAAATAAAGAAAAGGAAGCGGCCTCATGCCTGCCCACCCTGTCGCCCCCACACCTGTGCCCTTTGTGGCAGGATCCTTTGCTGCCCGTGGCCTTCCTGACAGATGCAGCCTCAGCACCCTGAGCACCTGTGCTCGCCCATCGTTCGGGCCGCCCTGGGCAGTGCAGCTGTAGAACGTCATCCTGACTCCACAGCCTGACCTGTGGGGCCCTGGCCGGCCTCCATCTGCGGGAGAAGCTCCACTGCTGTTCCCTGAGCCTGGTTAACCCTAATCTGAATGGCTGGCCTGTCTGTAACTTTTCAAAGGGCATCTTAAGCTCCTGGCACTGCCTGCCTGCAGGCAGCAGTGATGCAGCCTGACCGCCAACACCCGTGCCTCAAGCAGGAAAGCCGGGGCCTCAGTACGTGGAGGGGGGATCCCACAGGCGAGTGTGAGACCAGGCTCTCAGTGACTTTTAGCAAGAACCGGATCTTCTCTGGCTGTGCTGCAGCGCTAGCTGAGCCGGGGAAGTACGTGGAGAACTTCCTCCGGAGGCTGACCCTCTTCCGCTTGCCTCCCCCAGCCCATCACCAGCGGGGGAGTCACTTACCGAGACCAGCCCTGGCACAAGGAGTGCTTCGTGTGCACGGCCTGCAAGAAGCCGCTGTCTGGGCAGCGCTTCACATCCCGAGATGAGTTTGCCTACTGCCTGAGCTGCTTCTGCGACTTGTATGCCAAGAAGTGTGCTGGGTGCACCCACCCCATCAGCGGTGAGTGTCCCAGGGAGCCCCCTTCCGATGCACCCGCACCTCTTCTTCACATAGCGAGGGAAGCTTGAGCCTTTGAGCAAGGGCATGTTGATCTACCAGACGCTAAAGAAAAGGAGCACAGCATCTAAACTTTCCCATGCCAAGACGTGCCATTCAAGTCATTAATATACCAGTTTCCCTTGGCATCACTTAGAGAAGCGAAATGCAGTCTTTTGCCCCAGCGTATTAATTTTTAATGCTGTTTCACAGTAACTATCGTAGAAAGTTGATGTTTACAAAATTCAACTTTAGAAAGTAACGTAATCTACATAAAAGCACTTTTAAATATAAAGAATGAGATATGTATGTCAGTGGTAGTTATTACCATTCTATCACTGAAAAAAAAAAAAAGGATACAACACTAGAAAAACTAAATGGAAAATTCCCTCCAAACAGGAGAGTTACTTCTCTGAAATGCAGAGACAAACGTTGGGGAATCTGCACGTAATCCAGGAATTACTATCTGGATCCCCAAATAGTTGTGCATGGTTGCTGGTGTAGAATAAATTCCGAATAGCCCCCTATTTAGTACCTTTTCTCCTTAACAGACTTTTAATGATTTTTGTAAATAAATTTGAGGTTAATATTTTCCACTTTTTTAATGTACGGTGATACTTAATTCACCCATACATACAATCAGTCTCCATTATTGAGTCCATACTATCAATTTACATTTGTTTGTAATTCCAAAATTAATACTCATGGTATTTTGTGGTCATTGGCTGACACACAGAATGGGGTGAATAATTAGTCATCTGATTCAGACATTCCCAGCCCAGATGGAACAAGAAAATGTTCTGCTTCTTTTTTCAACTCTTATATAATAAACAATGGTTCTTTTCAAAAATCACTTTAGGCCATGTTTTTTTTGCATTTTCATGCTTTTGTCAGCAATTTTGCTGTTCAGAATGACCCCAAAGCATAGTGTGAAGTGCTATGTATGTTCCTAAGTGCAGGGAGTAATGATGTGCCTTACAGAGGAAATTCACATGAGAGATAAGCTTCCTCCAGGCATGAGTGATGGGATGATTGGCCTTAAGTTCAGTTAGTGAGTCAGCAATACTTACTGCATTAAATAAGGTATCTTTAAGCAGAAACTCACATACACCAGCTTATGTACTGGTTCATGAAAATGTGACCAGAAGCTTGCAGGAACCTAACCCCATGTATCTTTTAGGAGCAATGATTCAGAATTTGCTATATTCAGACTCCTTGTAAAACATAACTCCCACAAATAATGAGAATCGACTATATAAACATCTTCCACTTAGGACGATTCATCCCCTGTGGGCTGTCTTTGGCTCTCATTTCTATCACTTGCCCCACTTGCTTCTCAAGGAAATACTGAGCTTCTCAAAGGCGGCTTTCAGCCTGGAACAGCTGCCCAACAGAACTCCCATCACTAACCTCTCAGCCTCTCCCTACCAATGTTCCTCCTCACCACAGATCTGTAAGGTAGTAGGACTTACCAGAAGTGAGAGG
The DNA here is from genome assembly GCA_004024925.1 of Scalopus aquaticus. Classification (NCBI taxonomy): domain Eukaryota; kingdom Metazoa; phylum Chordata; class Mammalia; order Eulipotyphla; family Talpidae; genus Scalopus; species Scalopus aquaticus. The sequence goes on from PVIJ01001382.1 coordinate 195,900, forward strand.
AAGGAGAAACATAACATGGTAGAAATGATGGGCTCCTAGCACCTTCTCACCTTTCCTACTAACTCTAAGTTCTGAGAAGAAAAACAGCTGTCTTCCGATCCCTCTGCAGTCCTTGCACCTAAATCAAGTTTACATAAGTGTTGCCTAAACCACTGTTTTTCAAACGTGCTGCATATTGGAAATACCTAGGGGGCTTTAAAAATTTCTGTCTTCTGGGTCATGCTTCCTGGTACTAACTAGCTGTAGGGAACTAGTGTTAAGGTTTCTCCCTAAGCAAAAGTATTTAATGCCCAATGTCAGTCTAGTCACTTAGGTTACATAAAAAATTGACTTATCAGTGAATTCCGGATTATTCATGCTAGTCTGAGACCTCAAATTATTGTAAATGATTAGTTTTTAATACAGTAGTTTGAACCAAAATCATTCCAACTCTAAGATAAGCCTATGTATTTGATTCTGTTCTATTTCTGGCAGTATAAACCAAATATATTATAACAGGTGATCAATGCGCCTTGAGCATTTGATATGAATTTGCATCAAACGAGCAATGCAATTGAAATGAATTACTGCTTTTTGTTTAAAATGTAAAAAGGCTTTCTCCCCGTGCCATCTTCATAATTTTCTCCCAGCTATTTCAGTGGCAGCATCACCCACCAGTCACACTAAACCTCTAACTTGTCCAACTCTGTCCCCTAAGTTCCGGCTTCCCTAGCTTGTTTGACGATGCTCCATCTGCAAGAGTGTCCCTCCCCCCCCACCCACATTATCACCTCTTGTGAAGTCTTTGGTGGGTGTCCCAGAGACAAGTATTATTTCCTTCTTCTACAATCCCTTTAGCCCTTCATTCATCAAATCAGGAAATATTTGAGCTGTAGACATGAGGAACCCAGCGAAGGATTAAGAGAAACCAACTCCCTCTCTCATGGAGTTTGATGCCGGTAGGAAAAACACATATTAAGAAAACAAATACAAACAAAAGGGTCATTATAATAATTATCATACAGCTCTAGAGCCAGTTTATATGTTTCTTGATAGTTATGAGTTCAAGGTTGTTAATGGCATCCCATTTATGCCTGTGTAAATAGTGTACACTAACACCCACTCACAGAAACATGTACTGTCCACATGACGCAATCTAAGCTTTGAAATAGATAAAGCGTGGACTCCTATTCAGTCCCAGTAGCCTGGTTCTAACTGAGCAATACTCCCTTTCTTTCTTCATCTGGTATTTTCTCTGTTGACAGGACTTGGTGGCACAAAGTACATTTCCTTCGAGGAACGGCAGTGGCATAACGACTGCTTTAACTGCAAGAAGTGCTCGCTCTCCCTGGTGGGGAGAGGCTTCCTCACAGAGAGTGATGACATCCTGTGCCCTGACTGCGGAAAAGACATCTGAATCCAGCACATCTGGCCTCGAGATGCTCACTTGTTCATATATTTTCTTTTTCAACCAGGCAGTAGTATGGTCTGGTTTCACCAACCATTTTGAGACTTCTCCCCCCCGCCACCCCTCACCCCGAGCTTCTCAGCGATAGTCGCATTAGTTTAAATCCTTTTTTCTTTGTACAAACCATTTCTTTGTAATAGTACGACCCTAAGGAAAGAGAAGACACTTAGGTAAAACTTATGTGCAAAGATGGTTTTGAGTTTTTGTAGTCAAGCAGGCAAATCCAAGTGTAAAATCCTTTTAAATGATGTCTTTATAAATGTATCTTTCTCTCACGGTGTATTTAATTTTTAAGTGCAATGAATGTCACAAACTTGAAAGTTTTCTTAACTACTTAAGGTAATGAACAAGTTGCAACTGTGTAGCTTTCTGTCATGTAAGGTCTAAAGCAAGATTATGTGATTTACAATAAAGTTATCCAGAACAAAATCTTTTGTCAGGCAGTGTGTAAAATAAATAATGGTTAAACATTGACATCCTAAGTACAAACATCATTTTACTGCATGTCCCCCTCTGGAAAGTACAAGTTTTGATGGGTCAGGTAGTTTCAGTGAAATTTCGAGAAAGCTCTCAGTCAACACCACAACCTCTCCCTTTATATCTTCTCTTTGCTCCCCCTCCCAAATTCTCTCTCTTGGGGTTTAATGTTCTGCTTTCAATGCTGTAACATAAGCTCCAGAAAGTGAGTAGGAGAACAGGAGCTAATTGTAGGTGAAGGCAGTTTAGGGTCAATATTCATGGCCGAGCTCTGGGGCTCCCCACTGTCACAGACCCGTGTCTTACAACCTGCCTTCTCTCCCATCATGTGAAAGATTGCAAAAGGGAACAGCACCTGAAGGACAGATGACATGTTCATCTGTATATACTCAATATCTGAGCAATGTAGGGCATACAGGAAACCTTCAGTAAGTATTTCTGAAAAAATAAGAAAACAGTCAAGAAAAAGAGATGGAGAGAATCACCACTATAAAATAACACTGGAGCTCCTAGCTTGGCAGCAGTCTGCAAGCTCATTTTGGAAACACAGTATGTGATTGGAAAGCACAGCACCAATTTATGAGATCTGATATTGCGTATTTCTCATTTTTGGACAATAACAATCGTGACTTTTTGCCCTTAGTTTTCTAAAACCATGCACTATGATAAAATCACAGGCTGTGCAACAGAAAAATCTGGTGGAAATAGAGTCCTAACTATGCTGAGCAGATGTGAAGTCAGTCTCTTAATCTGAATCATAGTCAATGTGATAAAATCTGACACAGGCCTTCTGGATTTACAGTTGGCTTGCGGCTGTGCTTAAAAAGTCTAATTCTGAGGCATACAGCAAGGGAGCAGGGGAAGGCGTCAAGATGGGAGGGAAGAGCACAGGGGAATATGGTAATATGGTGATGGTTCACAGGGGATACGGTAGTGGGAGAACTGCAGAGACTATGCCTGAGGGGAGAAACCAATTACTGTCCAAAAATGAATAATGATGTAAGAAACTATTTAGAGAAATATGTATATATGAAAAGCAAAAAAAAAAAAAGATTAATGCCACCCTTTGTTAGTTGTTTTGCCATCTTCTGCTTCATAATATAAAAGTAAAAGCATTCCTAACTTCATCATGGAACTTCTTAGCCATTCTTCATTAAACAGCAGATACACTAGTTGGATTCCACACTAGAATTCAACCTCAAAGATTGGGGGATTTCCCTCTAGATAGTACCTCCTATTGGACTAATCCTCCCTCACATAGCAGCTGTTCTTGACAAATATATATATATATATTTTTTTTTTCAAATTTTAAAAACACTGGAGGATGACCAAAGCCAAGAAGACTAAACAAGAAGAGACACTTGCCAGAAAAGAATAGCATTGGGTGGATTTCCCATTTTTATGGCTTTTATCCAGAGGCAAGTAAAGTCCCAGGAGGGCAGCTAAAATTATTAGAAACCTGCAGTCTTAACTGGCTTGAAAAACCAAAGGCCAGAAATTTGAATAGCCAGCCTTTAAAGTAAGAAGAAAAACACTGGAAAAAAGAATCCCAGGTTATTTGTATGAAACCCCTGTTAAGTCTCGTGTTAACAACTGAACTACAACTGCATGTAAAAGATTCCACGCAGCCCAGTCAAGGTTCAGAGGACCGCCTGGGATGGCCGTGTGTAGAACTCAGTTGTCCATCGTCCCAGTGAGACAACCACTTTACTGGGGGAAATTAAAGAGAAAGAGATAGAAATAGAGATAGATTGAATAACAAAACATCTGAAAATTTCCCTAAAGTTATCATTCAGCAAATGGAGAAATATTTGTTCAGGAAAATCAGTGACCAAATATCAACGGAGACAGTGAAAGTCTGTGGCATTTGAGCCAAGGCCTGATACTATCCCAACCCCAGCATTTTTACAGACTATTTCACAAGATGCAGCTTTCCCAGAAACCAACACGACACGTCTTAGGGGGTCTCAAGCCGGTAGGAAACTGATTCTGGCTCCTTTGGGGAAATGAGGCGAGCAGCATGCAGGCACAGAAGGACAGATGTTTGAAACCTTTGGTCCTGAGACTTCTGAGGACCTTCAACTCATTGTTTACTGTATTTTATCCTGGGGACCTTAAAGTAATTTCCCAAACAGAGCTAGGAATACTCCTTCACTGCATCTACAGTCAATTCACTGGTCTTCAGTAATTGAGATTTTACATTGTATATTAATTTAAGCCCTTTTTTCATCTCTGAACTTTTTCTGTTCTGCTTGATCCTGACTATACTTAGAATCAACCTGATAGTATGATCGTATCCAAAACAACTGGCCTGCACTTATTTTTCCAGTCAGTGTCCTATGCATAGGCACATGCTCTTTGGAGCCTGTAAAAGTTTAAAATTGAAAAATGAAGGTTAAGATGCTGTTGGAACTTCAAAGCCTCAAGGGGAAATGATGAGGGCGTGTCACTGCTGCTGGCGCACCCAAAAAGGGTGAAGGCGCCATTTGCATGAGCCCCGTGGTCGTTCAGAGTTTGGAACGATCAGACTTGCTCTGATGAGTTTCTTTCTCAATTTTTGCTAGGACTCTCTCAACTCTCGTTGACTGATTTGGGGGATTGTGGATTTGAGGGATTGTGGATTTGCCGATTTGGGGGATTAGGAAAGAGGGCTAGAGACAGCTTTGTCCTATTTTGGTAAAGGGTAAACGAGTAGAAGAAGGAAGAAAGTGGGAATGTGGCTTGCTAAATGAATAGCCTGCCTCAAGAAGTCCGTAAGTTATGACCCAGGCTGGGCCCAGAAGGAATAAACAATATTTCTTCACTCAAAAGATAAATGAATAAAAAGATAAGTGAATAAAAAACCGTATCCAAGGGTGTTTCCTGAGGCTTTGAATGAGCACGTCTTCCTGCAGAGATGATTTCGTTGTCTCTGCCAGGCATCTGGTGTACCCCCAAACCAGAGTTCCTTCCAAGTCACTTCTTGCTTTTCTTTAACCATCCTGTACAAATCTGTATGGCAGCTGCTTGCTTGCTTGCTTCCTGCCTCCACCCCCCGGCATCCCTTCTTCCCTTCCTTTTCCTACACTTCCTTCCTATTTCTCTGCTCTTCTTTTCTTTCCTCCCTCCCTCACCAGCACAGGTTTACTTCTAATTCACCTTTAACATTTGGGTTTTCTATCTTGAGGGGCACAGGGCTTTGACTGCTTTGTTGAGGGAGGTCATTCAGAAGACGTGACCACCAGTTGACTCACAAGTTGGACCCAGGCAATTGGAGGGTTCTTAGTAACCCCCCTTGGAAGGTGTGTAGTTTACTTTCCCGGCCCCTAGAAACTGCCCCAAGGATGTAGCTCTGAGATAGTAATATGGTGCTGAGACTACCTGGATTGTGTACATGAATGAATCTAGCCAAGGCCTCTTATTTAGACCTCACATAACTTTTAAGATCTGGTGGGTAGGTGTGGAAAACTACTTAAATTGCTGCCACCCAAGACAAGCTTTGTTAGTTCTTTTGTTTATTAAAACTGTCACCTACTGGCCTCCCTGGTGGCTCAGGGGTTAAGTCTCAGAGCTATCAAACAGCCGCCAGCCACTGCGGCCTAAGTGGCCTGAATTCGATAATCCCCGGCCAGGCCAGGGAGCTGACCCACATGGCGCAGCAGACCTCTCATCTTGCCTGCCGCTCCCCTCAGCAGTGTGTTTCAGTAAATTTGCCTGTTCTGCTCCCCACTCTGTCTCTGGTGAATCCTCCACCCCCTGCACCTCTGGCCTACACCTCAGTTCTTGTAATGCATAAATAAATAAAAATAAATCTTTAAAAAATAGTAATGGTGATGAAATAAAATTCTTTAAAAAAAAAAAGCCTGTCACCTGCCAGTCTAGAGTGATCTCTTCCTGCCCTCCATGCTGGCGGGTAGCTGAGGAGCTCCCCAAGTTGCAACCCAACACTTCACTACATCAGTCACCTGAACCATGGCTCAGTTTCAATAAAGCATCATCACATCAGACAAAATGGCCTGCTTCTCTGGGTTCTGTGCTTTCTCATTTTTGCCTTCATATTTAGTTCTTCAGTACCTTTATGGCTTTTTAGAAGCTATTTTCTCCAGAAGAAATCAGAGCAAGCTTTTTTTCCCTAATGTTCACCATGAGAAAACCTAACTATAAATACTGTTACTTCCTCTTGTGACAGCCTACAATATTATGATTTGCATTCATTTTATCTATTTTGAGGTCCTAAACTTTGCTTTAAGTACATTACTCCCCTGTAGTTAAAAAAACAAACAACAAAACTTAATTTATTAGAATTATATACTTAAACTCAGCAGTAATATTTAGTGCTTGAAATACTAGAAAACTCTAAATAAATTAATGTACTTTCAACCAAAACCATGAAAATCCAGTCACTGAAGTAACTGAAAGCCGTTACTCTTATACAGAATCACCTCACAAGGATCTCAAACTCAGCAAGAAGCTTAAGTGTGTCTGTGTAATGTGAGTCCTGGAACTGGACTGATAACTACTGTCTCCATATTGTCCTCATGATAGCTTAATCTCTGGAAAAACTTTTTTTTTTAATTTTGCATTTTAAAATGCAAAAAGAACTCAGTGCTATCGGGAAGCCAAACTTCAGAGGCTGGCGGAGCAAATACTCATCACCAACAAAGATGGACGCCCGGAATAGATGGAGCGCACAACATTGACTCCCCATAAATGGCCATAGTCCAATCTAAGCAGGGGGCTGCCATTAAGTAAAAAATCAGCCAAATAAAGCCAGATTTCCTTGGGAAGAGATAAAAAATTAGCCACACAAGAGCAGAATAAAAGTGGTATTGTTATCTATTCCTTAATCATAGTATTGTTCTTTTGAAATTTACAATATGTAAATTCAATTCTCAATCACCTTTAGTGGTGCTCATTCAGACTACAGGACACCCCACAATTGCCTGGTCATTAAATGAGCTATGAGGGACTCAGGTAAGATAAGCCTAAGGTAAAAACACAAAGAAAATCCGTGACCAAAGGGTCCGAATGAAATTCACCTGCTGGCCAGAGGAGGCAATGGATGCCCAGAAGCCTGAAGCTTCCTCAAGACTACACAGAAGCCTTTTTAGCTCTTCTGCCCATTTTTTGACTGGATTGTTGGCTTTGTATTTTTTGAGTTGTGTGAGCTCTTTGTAGGTTATTGTTATCAGTCCTTTATCGGTTGTGTTGTGTGCAAAGATCTTCTCCCAATTAGTAGGGTGTCTGTTTGTTTTAATTATTGTCTCTTTTGCTGTACAGAAGCTTTTTAGTTTGATGTAGTCCCAGCTGTTTATCTTTTCTTTTACTTCCTTTGCTATGGGGGAAGTG
>PVIJ01001383.1:0-50862 GCA_004024925.1 Scalopus aquaticus
TTTTAAAAAAAAAAAAAAAAAAAAAAAAGAGTTTGTGGCCTTTGTTTGCTAATCACTGGTGTACCTTATTATACAATAATAGGTAACTGGTACAACTTTCTACAGTTTTTGACCTTGGCATAATAGTCCCATTCTCCTTTCCCCGTGGATCACCCATTGTCCTCTTTAAGAATGCCAGCTGTCCAGGGACTACAACTTAGTCAGGGACTACTTGGGAAAAGATTTGAAATACGTGAATCTTTCAGTTATTCTAAACCAAATAAGAGAGCAAATGTTTCCACCCTGGATTTGGATTAAGGCCTGGGAGACTTTGTTTTATCATCTTTTTGTCATAGGGTATTTATAAGTGAGCACTGGACAACTGACATAATCAGATCAAGGTTGTTACACCACTCAGAAAAGAAATACAATTATAGAAAATCATCAGAAATAACAACTGCTTCAGAAATGAGTCTACCACCTCTGTCCTCTGAACTGTTTCCAGGTTACAGAAAAAATAGATATGCTGTGTAATAGAGACATGTTATTAAGCATCCCCCCCTGCATCTTCACCCCAAACTATAAAACTCTGCATAGTTATTAGTTATTAGCTCTGAGAAATGTTTTGGTTACCCTGGAAGTTGTTTTGACCTCTGATTTATCCCACAGCTGACTCATCATTTCACAAAGTTGGTTTTACTGGGTTAATCACATAAGTTACTGATGTATTTTACCCCTCATCTATGACCATAAAATCTTTTTCATTGAGCTGGTCAGAAGAATAAATGATGCTGGTGAGCTTAAATATTCAACTCTATCTTTCATTGCCACTAGGAGTTGGACAAAATGACCATAAGTTCAATGATAACCTGACAATGAATTTGTGATATTTTTTCTGTGCTTAGGGCTGAGGAGGCATAAAAACATACATCCCTAACAGTGATAGATGTTAGTCCATCCCTAACTGGGTCCATTGGAAATTCTAAAGATTATGCACTTTGGAATTAGCCAAGAGTATGGTTGAATTTTCATCCCATCACTTGCTAGCTGTTTGAATGGGGACAAGATGGTCAGTAACTCAACCCTTTTTCCCTCTGTGAAAGTCATGGGCTTGAGAATTATGAATTACATCAAATGCCTTCCATGTTGACTGGCTCATAGTAAGTACTTAGAAATAGTAATAATAATTTCTTTCTTGCTCCCTTCCATTCTAGACTTTACTCATCACAGAAAAGCACTTGTGAGGTCATTTTTCTGCACTGTGCCCTGAGTGTGCTGAGCTATTGTGCTGTTGATGTGTTAGGAGTCACTTCTCATCTTTTGGACCTTTTTCATGCAACATCCCCCCCCCCACCCCCCGCAGTTGACATGTCCTATATTTAACATAAAGGGTAGAAAGCTTCAGTATTTCCCATAAATGACTAGGACACTCACCAGTTAATAAAAAAGTCCTAAATATGAGGATGTTTACTAGTTAAGTGATTGCCGTTAAGTGATCTAAAGCAGGGTCAGCAAGATATGGCCCTCAGACTAAATGCAGTCCATTGCCAGTTTTCGTGAGTAAAGTTTTATTGGAACACAGCCATGCATGTGTTTATGCATTGTCTATAGCTGCTTTCCCAATACAATGGCAGAGTTGCGTAGTTGTGACAGAGACCATATGGTGCACAGAGTCTAAGACATTTATTCTTTGGCCTTTTACAGAAAATATTTGATGACCCCATGATCTAAGAGTTGATCTCTTTAGAGGGACCTAAAGGGGTAGATTCCTGAAGATCTAAACTGATAAATAGCTTTGTGAAAGTAAATTAGTCTTCAGTAAGCAATAAACATCTGAATGTGGGAAAGAATAGTCTGGAGGATCTAGAACCAGGAGGGGAAGTTGGCTAAAGGAGGAGGGAGCATATAAGCATGAAATGCAGGGATTTGGTATTAAAAGACAAATTTCTTTCACAGCTCCATCACTTTCAGGCCACGTGACCTCGAGCAATGAGTTTGTCTTGAGGAATTGGTTTCTCAACCTGTAAAATAAGAATGTAGTAATTCCTCTTTCAGAGAATTTTTATAAGTTAATGAGATAAAATACTCTATCAACTTTGAGGTTTCATTCAAATGTTGTATTTAAATATTTATAACTCACAAATGGCATTTGAAATGTTTGCTGAGTGAGTTGAGTTAATACAAGAATTACATGTCTATGTTGACAAATTCCTAAAATTGTACATTATAGGATATGACATTTTAATAGTCAAGTGTGAGTTAAATTCATCTTTGCCCAAAGTTCCAATTATATTTTCTTTTTAACTCAAATGATATTTTAAGGTTTTAAATTGCAGGTGAACTTTGTAGACACTTTCTAATCCCAGTGGACTGTGCTCTGTGTATAAAATGTTGAAAGTCACAAAATGCCATTGTACTCACTCCATGCTAATCAACAGTGGCAGGATTAAGCCTCCTTTAATATCCTGCAGGGATTATTCCATCATAGGCTCTGGAACAACTGTTCTGTCTCAGAACCTTTAGGGCTATATTGAATAAAAACCTTCTCCATTCTTCCTTAGGCCTTGGGGACTGTTGACACCTGGCTGCTTAGGTAAAAACCTCTAAGACCCTGGCCCTTGACTCTGGCCTTGAAGCAGATGTACAATGCTTATTACATTGATTTGTTGGTGTCTATACCTATAGGTACAGGAAGAATCCAGTTGCTTCTACCATAGGGATGAGAGGGAATGAGAGTTGGACAGTTAAGATGATGATAGATAGGTAGGTCTGCCTTGAGGAGGAAAAAATGGGATGAATTTAAATGAAAAATTACTGTTCTGGGAAGATGCTGGCAGGATTCCCAGATTCCCCTTTGTGTGAATGGCATTCGGTTCAATTAGGTTTCCAGCCTGTGATGTGCTCCAGCTGTGATTTGTGCTGCCATGTCAGTGATTTACTCTCTGCCACTTTCCATCCACACATTTTCAGGGCTGGTGACAACACATACTGGCACCTAATTTGCAGTGACTGGTGTCGTTCTGACATAAAATGTCACAAAATAGAAAGTGCCCATGGGGAAAATTTCTTATGAATGTGGGATGTGGAAGAGGCAGGGTGCCCAGGGAGAGAAGACACTCAACGTGAGAAGACCTTGGCCCAGCTTCCAAGATGCTCACATTCCCTCCTCTTTGCCTCATAGACACTTGTCTCAAATACTGTGTAGAGGTAAATGTTATTCCAACCATTTAACAGAAGAGGCAACTGAGAAAGGCAAGTGACTTGTGCAAAGCCACACAGATGGCAAGATTTACTCTGGGCAGAGGACCAGATACAGCCACAGTTCTTCATGCTAAAGGGCTCTTCCTACAAGTCTTAGTTTCATATTTTAGTGTCAGCAGTGTTGTTGCATTTTTTTCCCACATTTACTTCATTTCTTCCTTCTTTCCTCTTTATTGTTTTAAAGATTTATTTATTTATGCATACAAGAGCTGGAGTGCAGGCCAGAGGTGTGGGGTGGTAAGAGGTTTCACCAGAGACAGAGTGGGGAGCTGAACAGGCAGATCGACTGAAGTACACTGCTGAGGGGGGCAGCGGGTGAGGCAGGAGAGGTCTGCCGCCCCATGGGGGAAGCTCCTTGGCCGGGGATCGAACTCGTGCTGCAGTGGCTGTGGCTAGCTTCATAGTACTGTGAGTTAGCCTATTGCCCCACCAGGGAGGCCCTACTTTCCTTGTTAGATTTAGAATTGTCTGAGTTCCATCAGATAATTACTCCATCCCAACAGTCATTTGGAATGATTGCGAATAAAAACATGGCAGCCCACTCACAGCAAATGTACAGTCAAGTTGAACCGAAGAGAACTATTCAGATAACTTATGCATCTGGGTTGATTTAGGAGTTTTTGGTTAACTTTTTCTATAAAGGGCTAGATAGGAAATATATTAGACTTTGTGGTCATTGGGTCTCTTTCACAACCATTTGACTCTGCAGTTGTAGTGTTAAGGCAGTGTTAAAAAACAAAATTTAGAAAATAGAAAGCTCTGATTGGCTTTGCCAAAAGACTAATGAATTGGTGTCATTTGGTAAGTAGAGAGGTACTTCTAGTGGTTATACATGATGGGAGACTTTCCTAGAAGGTGAGACAAGGGAGGTACTAGCAAGAGAAAAATAAAAGTTCATTGGAGAAAATTAGTAGTTCAGGTGATGACCTTGGCTAAGATATGGTATTTCCATCACATCGGCTTGTTGTTGGACAAGAAGTGAATCTTTCCTTATCCTGCTGGATTAGTAAAGTAATTGCACTTCCTGTTTGGGAGGTCAAGATATATCTTTTCCCATTAAAGCCTGTAACTGAATTTTTTACCTGTTTGGCATAATAGATAAGGAGTTGTAGAGAATGAGACCTCTTTCTGTGGGCCTTCTTGACTCCAATCTTAGTAGAGATTTCCTTTGCTAATTTCCTCAGTGGCCACAGACAACCTGTAAATGAATGGGTGGGTTATATCCCAATAAAATCTTATTTATGCATATGAAACTGTATTTGACCTGTGGCCACAATTTGCTGACCTGTGTACTAGAATGACTTCAGCTTTAATGACTGCTGGGATTTCTCTGAGGTCTATGAGAGATACAGCACAAAAACAAAAAGACTGCCTGGGAAAACATTTAATTAACATCAGTGACTCCAGTGAGTTCGAATTTCCTTAGACTCTGTGTTATGAGGTGAAAGGGATAAACATTGATGATCACAAAAGCCAGAACCAAGAACAACTGCCCTTATGAGGCTAAATGTGGAGAGGTCAATTGGAGGACCTTAGTGCTCAGGTCTAGAACCTGGATACATGAAGAAACATTGAGGACAAAAGAACGTAGACAAGTGACCCGTGGTGGTGACAAGGAATCAAGTAGGGACAAGAATCAAGACATTTCAGCCATCTGTCTAATACCAAAGTCAAACTTACTCTCTGAAAGATAGCGTGGACTTCTTCCTGTATTCTGAACAGTCAGAACACCTGCACCCGCCTACCCAGTCACTGCTCGCTCACTCATTCATTCACACATTCACACTAGTCACTGATTATTTACTGTCTGTCAAAGACCTGCATTGGAGGTCTCTGCCTTTGAGGGGTTTAGAGTCTAATGATGTAGAACTTACGTGTAATTAATAAATGTGGTCAATTTGCATGGGTGCTATGATAGACATATCAAGTGCACAAAGGAGGCACAGGACAGCGAGGGGGTGTCTGCTTGAAGTCAGAATACTGGGATGATCTATATACAACTGGGGAGGCTGATGACGAGACTATGCTTCAGTCACTCTCTGTTGAAGTTTATACGTGAGCCAGAAAATAAGCAAGGTAAATGCTTTCTTAGTGTCCTTAGATGTGTTACGAAGTTCAGGGAACAATAGCTTTTGCAAGAAGATGTGGTACATATACACATATACACTATTCAGCATTCAAAAAAGATAAACACATGCAATTCGCAGCAACATGGATGGAACTAGAAGGGATCACGCTCAGTGAAATAAGCCAAAAGGAAAAAGAAAAATATCAAATGGTTTCACTTATAACAGGAATATAGGGGAACCAAATACAAGAGCGACAATCAGTGAGAGAGGGGAGGATTGGGGCTCAGAACGGGGGAGAGGGGAGCACAGGGGACTGCGGTGAAAGTGAATTGGTGGTGGGAAACCTATGAGGAATATACAGTAATGTAAAAGACATAAAAATAACAATTGAAAAAAAAATAAAAAGACATCTGTAAAAAAAATCGCTTTTGCAAAGAGAAGGTGGCCTACCAGTTTGAAAAGCAAACTCACTGAGGGCATTCTGCCTTTGATACCATGAGAGTTATCTTGGTAACAGAGGCAGGTGGCTGTGCAGCTCAGACTTTCACGTAGTCTGTTTTGAAGACATCCTCCCGCACAGCCGCATGCTTCACATTATTCCATACATCTGTCCTGAAAAGTAAATGAAGAAAATTTCATTTTGGTGTTTTTCTGGATAGAGTTCAGTTGGTTATTAAAGCTTTTTATTATCAATTAGTATTATGTACACAGCTTATGCTTGTATAGGGCTTTAGCATTCTCAGAAATGTTTCTACCACTATCTCTCTTTTCTCGTCATCACAGAAATCTTATGAAACCAGACGAAGATATTGAAACACAGAGGCATTAAGGGGCTTAGTCAGGCCCACACAGTTTATTACAGTTGGGGCTGATTCTTAACAGGTCTCCCAATTCCTACTTCTAGTTCTGAATTCTTGGGAACATATGATGATTTTAGTTCTATTATCTCCCTTAGTTACTGCTATTAAATAGGCATAAGGAAGTTTTTGGTGTGTGTGTGTGTGTGTTTTTTTTTTTTTTTTCCTTAGATAACAGAAGGGTGGGAAAGATAGAGCACTGTGAACTTGGAAGGGAAATCGATTGCTGGGGATTTGCCCTATCAGCTTCAGTCCTCTAAATGGGTAGGGTGCATTAGTGGTCATAAATGTAAGCTAATCCTCTCTTAGGCCCTGGAAGGTTGTAAAAGGAAGGCTTAGAGTGGTCGGGAGATTTTGAAATCTCTAAAGAGAGAAAAGATCTAGCAGTTTCACTATTTTGGGCTGGTGATGAACGTTAGAATTATGAAGAATGTCAACTAAGGGTTTCTAAGTATACTCAGTCAATACTGCATTCTGGACTAAGGATAAAGGAGAGAAGGGAGTGGATATAAACAAAAAGGATTTTCAGACTCTCTGACAGCCTAACTTGTATTTGTTCACTGATTGACTCTCTGAATCCTTCCAAACACTTTTGTAAGTATTATTACTATTTTTAAGTAGTACTATCACCAGCCTCATAGAGTAGATAGAGATGAAGAATTAGTAAGATAAAAACATGTTCATATTCTCTTGGTAAGTGATGGAATTGAGGTTTATTTCCTTCCTATGTGCCTATGTGAGGTCCTTTCTCTTCTTGGATTCAATTGTACTCCACTGAAATGCTTATTTGTATTTAATTCAGATGCAAGTAGGTCTCTATCCTTGTTGGACCCTAGTCATTAGAGAATAAGATAATACATGAGGTGGCCAATATCAACGCTGATGCCTGACATGTATAGACAGGAAGGTTGGTAAATGTCTGCCATGGGAGTATGAGAGGGAGGAAATGATTCATGGATTAATGGGGGGAAGCCGTGACTGTCATTGACCCAATACCAACAACTCTTAAATATCCAGAGCTGGATGAGGTCTGAAGTCACCTACTCCAACCTCATGATCTTGCATATGAGAACAATGAAGCCACATGGAAGAACCACGTGTCTAAGGCCACACAACATTACTCAAATCTCTAGCCATTGACCACCATTTTGTAAAAATATACAAAGTTGAAAATGGTCATAAGCTTGATCAGTTCAGTGGGACAAATTATGCACGGAACCTGAGGATGCATTAAGCCTAATAATGCATGGAACAAAGGCATGAATGTGTAAATTCATTCCCATCCCTGCAACTGATTCTAAATGCATACATTACTGAGAGTCAATAGATCTACAGTAACTGCCCCACAAAAGCCAGAATGTGTCTGAATGTACATTCTAGAAGGGATAGTCTTCAGGACCCATTCATTTCTAAATTTTAAAAGCCTCATCTACTTCTGGGTCCAGTAAGCCCTGGACATCTGAGGGCGCTTTAAAACCCATGCTACCATATTTGTAAGGTGTTAAAAAAAATTCCGTCTCCTTATTCTCAGAGATGGAGGTTGGTGTTACTGTCCTCTTCTGCTTTTGGTGTCTGCAGAATTCTTGAGGGCCTCAGTTCCCACTTGAAAAACTTTTTGACTTCTTACAGATGAAGGCAACCAAAATGTCCATTCACATTCCCAAAGAGCTTATCAGGAGCAAAGATAGCTCTGTGTAAGCAGAGTAAATAAAGAAAACTCCCCTTTTCTGATATTTTATCCTGGATATTTTGATGCTGCAGAAGTACAGTTTTGTTCCTATAACCCTGAAACTGAAATAAGATCAATTTATAGAAATATGGATCGAGGAATAATCAGACTCCCTCCCTTGAATGTACTTGCTTGAATGAAATCAATCTGTATATCCTTTCAAACTGAGGATGTGTTTGTTCCAGAAATCAAACAATCATTTATAAATAATAGGTAATTTGTCCACAGTCTAGCTGTTATAAATAATGGGTTGTTTGTCCACATGGTGTAGCTGAACTGGGAATAGGTGAAGAGGTTCTGCTCTGTAACCATCATCTTACTTGTGTGACCTTGGAAAGTCAGGATCATTATGACCTTTCTCAAACTCAGTTTATTTATCTGCAGAATGGAGATGATAATATTTCTCTCCCAGGGATAACTGTGAAATGAACTAGCAAAGTGTGAAGCACCTAGTTAGTTGGTCCATGTCTTGCTTTCAATCTGAATGTGAACCTTTCTTTTTCTTTTTTTTTAAGATTTATTTATTTATGCATGCAAGAGCTGGAGTGTAGGCCAGAGGTGGAGAGGTGAAAGGATTCACCAGAGACAGAGTGGGAAGCAGAACAAGTAGATCTACTGAAATACACTGCTGAGGGGAGCAGCTGGTGAGACAGGAGAGGTCTGGTGTGCCATGTGGGTCAGCTCCCTGGCTGGGTATGAAACCTGTGCTGCAGTGGCTACTGATAGCTTCATAGTGCTGAGACTTAACCCCTTGCACCACCAGAGAGGACCTGAATGTGAAACTTTCAGAAACTAAATTTCAGTTGAATGAACTGTGAATATATATGATGTTGAGCAAATGACTAGACCTCAGGACCTCTATTCTTGCACCTGTATTATGAAGAGTTCATGTGCAAAGTATATGAGAAGCACCCATATATATGTGTTTGTATTCATTAATTCTACCTATCCATCCATCCGTCCATCCATCCATCCATCCATCCATCCACACATTATCTCATTAATATTCATCATGCCCTGGGAGTTATATAGTATCATCTCCACTATGCAGAGGAAGTAAAAAAGATGGTAAGAAAGCAAACAGATATCTTCTCTGAAAGGAATTGCTACTGAGATGAGAATCAGATCTGGAAGAGTATCGAGGCCACATGCAGGTCCACCATATGATACTGTCATCTCCGAGGGAGCATTATGGTAGAGAGACAAAGAGGATACTGCAGGTACTCCTAAGTCATCTTCATTTCCACACTGGTCTCTCGATGATTCCAACACAATCATCTTAGACCAAGTCTTCTGGATCCAAGACAAAATTAGGCAAAATCTACATAATCTGCAATCTTTCCTTTCTTATCAACTTAAATCAATAGTTAATAGAAAGGGTGAATGATTCACCTACGTGTGTTCTCCCAGCACCTGCTGGACACTGGCAGGGGCGAGCCCTCCCTGAGTGAGCTTAGCTTGCACTT
Organism: Scalopus aquaticus; assembly: GCA_004024925.1. Classification (NCBI taxonomy): domain Eukaryota; kingdom Metazoa; phylum Chordata; class Mammalia; order Eulipotyphla; family Talpidae; genus Scalopus; species Scalopus aquaticus. The sequence continues at coordinate 9,362 of PVIJ01001383.1, forward strand.
CATCCATCTTTGTTTCCTATTCTTGTCTTTGCATCCTCTTTACTAAACGTTGATCTACTTTTTGGAATTTTTCCAAACCTTTAAGTAGAATACTTTCAAGAGTATTTATTTTAGTACTTTCTTGCTGTAGGAAGGAGCCTGGATTCATGAGGTGAGTTTATGGAGGAGGAAGTCCTTTCTTAAGTGCAATGTTCCACTCCAGGACCTTCCTTCAGCGAGACTGTTCATCCCTGACTCCCACTACCTTAAATTCCACTGCAGGCACCCCATTCATTGCAACTAGTAGGCGACCAGTCGCAAAACATAGGTGAGCCCCACAACATTAGAATTGAGACCCTCAACTCCCCAGTCATGTAAGCTAGCAATGTAGTTAATCTTCCACGGTGTCTTAAAACTTTTGTGGGTCTTAAATGAGATGAATCAAATAAACTTCTTAGAATACTTCTTAGAATGTGATAGTACTTGATAAGTGTTTTTTTTTTTATGATGATGAGGTTTTTTTGCAATGAGTGTGTGTGGGGGGGACAATTTCAGTTGCCTCAGTGACTAGGGGTGCCACTGGCATTTAGATCACAACTCTGAGAGATGTTTACCATATGGCAAAAATGCTTACCACAGATTTGCACCAAAGGGGATTTTCCCCACCCTAAATGTCAATAGTAGCATTGTTGGGAAACAGAAGTAGGTCCTACAATGTGAGTTGCATAATTTTTTTGTCATTACCCCTAAGTCACAAGTGTGGTAACAGATTTTCAAAAACTTGCTCAAGTTCAAAAAACTATTAATTAGCATTGCTCAGTTTTCAATTCTCAGGTTCCTGAAATGAATGTTCTTTTTGCTGCACTTTTCTTTCTGGATCGTGAGCATCCAGATAGTGGAGTTGCAGTCCCTCTGAAGGATGGAAAATTGGAGTTGAGACTGTATTACTATCATAACTTGAAGAGGAATATCCTAATTGGATGGAAAAGATAGCTAATTTATGGAAAACAAGTTGAAGCCCAGCAGCTACAGCCATACGAGAAGCTGCTCGTTAACCAGGAGGGAGCTTGTCTTACTAGTCACCGGTCTCTCCTAAACCAAGAACCTTTACCTTCAGAGCTGGTTTGAACACACAATGGAAATGTCCCAGGGCATCCACGGTGGCCACTGGGGAACATTGTGTGCCTCATACATAGGCATTCTGGGAGCTGAACCACTGTGTATCTGGTTAACTCAAGAGCCAAATCCATCAGCATGAGAGACCTGGGAGCAATAGAGGAAGGCATACCTAAGAAGTATATATTTTTCCTAGACTTAAAAAAAACAGGAAGGTAGTCTTCAAAGGAGCCCCACACCCACTTACCAGTGTTAGAAAGTCTCTTCCGCAGAGGGGAAGGCATCACGCAGCATTGGATTTCATGTGTTTATGTTCATTTACTCATTGAACAAATATTTATTGACTGTTCAAGGACTAAATGTGCTGAGAACTGTAGATGCATAGATAAATCTAACATGTTATTGTCTTCAAGGAGTTTATGAGTTAATGAGAGGGCACACACATGAGAAGTGATTACCATCTACTATGAGAAGAATGATGATAGAAAGATTTGCAAGGTACAAAGGCAGCACAAAAGTGGGAGACTCCTGTGGTGAGTCTGAGCTTCCTGCTGGCAACGTTGCTTTGGGCGCTTGTCAGTTGTCCGTGGGAGAAGGACTTTGCAGGAAGAGATGAGAGAGCAGGTGCAGAAGCCAGAAACAAAGGTGAAAAATCTCAGTTCCAAGCAGTGTTGGCAAGTTGTGAACTGGGTAACACGGGGAAATTTGAGCATGCAGGCACAGGGTTAGCAGGGAGTCTAAGAGTTTGCCTTTTGTTTGGCAGCTAATATGGAACCAGTAGCATTGAGGGAACAAAATAAAATCTAAGTATACCATAGTATTTGATAGAGAAAGAAAAACTATAAGATCTGCCTTTCCCCCCCATAATGTCCTTGTTAATATCTCAGTCCCCAACTCTGCCTTTTGGGGTTATGTCTCATTTTTTTCCCTAACATCCCCTCTGTGGTGCCTTCATTCAAACACCCATTCTTATGAATTTGCAACACTACCAAGGCCTCACAATTAGTCTCTTTTCTGTAATTTAACCTGCATTTGTAGTGTTCTAAAATCTGAAATACCAAGGGGATATGTGCTAACTACAAGATAGGGACTCGATATATTTTTTTGAGGGGAGGCTAATAAATGAAAAAACTCATATAAGAACTCATAACTTACTTTTTCCACACCCTTTATATTTTATAACTCTCCTGTGTTGCATTTTGTTCATCAAGGACTGAAGATTGTAGAAAAGACAATGGATAGGTATGAACTAAAGACTAGAAAACAGGAGGTGAGAAATTAAATGTGGATGTGGAAGTGGGTAATTTACTGAGTTGGGTTTTCTGGAGATCTTTGAAATGGAAGAATATCATAATAGGTTGAATTGTGTCTCCTCAAAATTCATATGTTGAAGTATCAAAATCTAGTACCTTAGAATGTGATCTTATTTGGAGATAGGGCTGTTGCCAATGTGGTTAGTTAAGATGAGGTACTACTGGAGTAAAGTGGGCCCTGAATCATGACTGGTGTCTTCATAAAAAGGGGAAATTAGGACACACTCTTGTATAGGATGATGTGAGGAGGCATAGGGAGGAGATTGCCATCTTCATGCCAAGGAGAGACGCCTGCATCAGATTCCTCCCCCACAGTTCTCAGAAGGAACCAAACATGCCAATGCCTTGTTTTTGAATGTCAGGTCTCCAGAACAATGAGACAATTAACCTCTGTTGCTTAAGTCACCCACTCTGTGGTGGTCCTAGCAAACCAATACAAATGTCAAGGAATTATGATACTAGACTTTGGATGGTCGCATCATGTGACTGCCTGTAGTGGATGGGAGTGGTGCTTCCCTCCTAGTCCTTTCCCTGTCTTCCATTTCCCAAGCCCTGCCCCATCTTATTGGACTTTCTCTTCATTGGAGCATAACCCTCAGGCTCCTTGAGTCTTGCCCTCACTCACAGACAGTCCCTGGAGTTTATAACCTTCCCAATGCCCGATGGCCCTTGACTCATGGCTGAAGGGTGTGGAAATAGGAGTGGCCAGCTTTCTGGGATCTGAGGTGGAATCTATGCTCCAGATATCCACTGTATCCGAATCCTCATCTCAAGCTCTGCTTCTGTGGACCCCTACTTAATGTGTGGAGTTATCTGCTAATCAACCCAAGAGTTAAACTCATCAGCATGATATGACTGGGAGCAATAGGGGATACCTGAGAAGTGTATATTTTTCTCAGATTAAAAAAAAAATTAAGAATTTGGCCTTCAAAGGATCAAAGTAAAATAAAATTCAGCTGTAACATAGTATTTGATAGAGAGAAAAAAGCACCAAGATCTGCTGCTTCTCCCCATGATGTCCTGTCAATATCTGAATCCCCAAGTCTGTGTAACTGACCCTTAAGCTGTGTCTGGTGACTCCCCAAAGTGCCCAAGGTACCATAGCATCCAATGTGATAAAAGTTGGCGTGGGTAGAAGGCTATGTTTCTCCATGAGTAAAGGAAGTCAGGTTGGTAAAATACCAAGCAAGGTGACAGCAGAAAAGCAGTATGGCCAGATGGCATATCCCTTATAAGATAGAATTTTGAACACAAATGAAGCAATGACACAAAGAGGTAGCCACAGGGACCAAGGAGAACATCAGCACAACCTCTCTATCCTTACTGCACTGGGAGTCATTTGTTATGAAGAATCACACGAGCACAGATGAGAGTATGCTGCAACATAAGTCACAGCAGATAGGTTTAATAGTTCACACAGCCTGATTCTTAGCATGCTGTTTTTACACCTTTTCACTGTGCTCCGAAAGAGTTAAGGCCATGCATGTAACGTGTAGCAGGGAAATGACTTTTTCACCTGCAGAATTTGGCTCAGCGTTAGTTAAATGCATTGGAATTTAAAGTGATTTTTTTTCCCTTTCTTTAAAATGTCTAAATGCCGTGTTGATAAATGTCACAGAGAATAACGAATGTGATGGAATGTGATGAGGATAATGGGAGTTACTTTCGAGCTCACCTGAACCATGACTTGTCTACATTTAGCAAGAATAATGAATGTAATTTAATACAGCACCTTTGCAGGGAAGTGACTCAAAACACTTTTCAAAGTGAATATTAAAATGCTGAATTATGCAATAAAGACATAGATTTAAGTAGATAATAATAGATCACACACTCACAAAAGCACACAGTACAGCAGAGGGTACATTTATTTAAATATGCATTATATTGTTATTAGGTGGAAGGATGAATGTAGAAAGAGAAGTCGACATGGAATAAGGAAAACAAAGGTCACATAGAGATTAAATCGCTATTTTAATGAATAGAACCAGGATACTGCAAAGGGCAGGAGAGCTGGAGTCAGCAGGAACACGGTTTGATCCACAGAGGCCATCTCGGTGACTCTAGACAAGTCAATTAACCTATCTGAACTTTAATCTGCCTACATATGCAAAGTGAACTAATTTTACCTGCTTTTAGGGTTTCCATGGGGAATTAATGAGATAATACATATTTCATCAGAGACTCACTAAAAGATACATTTAAAAAATATTACCTTATTATCAATGAGATGTGATAACCAGTCGCCTACTCATGAGGTCCTACTACTCACTGAACATAATCAGTGATGTTCACTCAGTAAAGTTCTACCTCTCTCCATTCCACGGGGATAGCCATAAAGCATGGATAGAACTTAAAGAAGTAAAATTAGCATCAATCTAGTTCAACCAGATGATTTTACATGTAAAGAAACTGAGGTCCAATGAAATGAAATGATTTGTTCATAATCACACATAATTATCATGCCGATTTTCTTTCAGGGACTATAGAGTCACTTCACTATATTTGATTCTCATGATGAGTTTTTAAGGGAGATGTTCTTATTATCCCTGTAGAAAGTGAGGCACAGACAGAAGTCATTTGAGTAAGATCCCACCGCTGTCAGGTAGCACCCTGGCTCTTTAAATTAGGTCCCACCAATTTCTGAGCTTGTGTCTTATGAATTCTCCCACTTCCCACCTCCCTATTCTGCTGAATTTCCATGGTGCCAGCAAGCAGCTCAGGACTTATTTCTTGGTATTTGTGCAAATAGATTGCTGGTCATTAAAGTCACTTTTCCTTTCCTAGAGATTTTCTATATCCCTTTTGAGGGTGTGAAAGTAGGGAGGATCCTGTAGGCATCTTTTGTGTTGCCCTACATGCTGGTTCTTTCCCAATCATCTTCATTCTCCTTCGACTCTGAGGCAAAAATATGAGGCAGGAAATCCAAGCCTTATTCTGTGTTTCCAGGCAAGTCTTAAAGGCATTCTGGACTCAACTTCCACATGTGAGAAATGGGATTCTAATAACAGTGGTAATAAAAACAAGCAACTTTCATGAGGATCAAATAACGTGTGAAAATGATTCAAGAACTGAAAATTGCTACATACGGTTATTTTTAAAATGTCAAACAAAAAGTGAGACTTCTAATAGGTTTTCAGATAACGCATGTTTTATGAGTGAGACGTGTTTGCTCATCCACTGGCCATGGGACACAAATTCACACACAAAAACTTTGCTCTCTAGGCCTCCCTAGTGGCGCAAAGGGTGTCTCAGCACTATGAAGCTAACAACAGCCACTGCGGCATGAGTTTGATCCCCAGCCAGGGAGCTGACCCTCATGGCACAGCAGACCTCTTCTGTCTTGCCTGTTACTCCCCTCAGCAGTGTATTTCAGTCAGCCTGCCTGTTCTGCTCCATGCTCTGTCTCTGGTGAATCCTCTCACCACCCCACACCTGTGGCCCACACCCCAGCTCCTGTATGCATAAAAAAATAAATATTTAAAAATATTTGCTCTGTTGAATTCTTAGAAGTCATTATGGGTATGTAATTTTTAAAATATAGGACAAAGTTGACATATTGGTTGCTTTGAAATGGTGGTGAAGGAAATGATGGTTAGGAACAAGAACTTTCACATCAGGTCATCAAAATCACTTTCTAAGCCAGCAAACTCCTTGGCAGCAGCCTCTTCAATAAATCATCGTGTCAAAGGAAACAATGATCCTTCCCATGGACCAGGAACAAAACCACTGAACTCTCCAAGGTGGACAGGTCTCCAAGACAACCTTGGTGCATCTCATTCCTTTCCCATTCACTGAGGGCAAGTGCAAGGGGAGATGGAATTCCTTCAACCCAGTCAAGAAGCTCACTAATCCAGAACGACCCTCAGAGGCTCAGATAACAAGGTGAATTAATTGCCCATTGTAACTCTTGGTATTCTTTGGTCAAATCAACTGTTAACTTCTCATGTGAGTAGTGCAAAAAAATTTTTATTGGGACCACAACCCAGTGAACAAATAAAAAACACAATAGGTCATTGCAGCTTTCTGACAACAATCAAGGTGAAATGATTTGCTACTGGAAATCCAAGGCATCAACATGGGGATGTTTTTGTCAATTTCATAGATTTCAGAATTGAAATGCAATTTATATATTGTCTTGTCCAAATTCCATGTTTTATCCAGGAGAAAACATGAACCCATGCTAGAGGACAACTTATCCAAAGTCACACAACTAGTTATCTGACAGAATTTGGTCTAGGGGCTGGTTTTACTCTTTTCCCCCATAATACAAGATGGCTTCTTTAATTATTAACTATGACCTGACACACCATCATCCAGCATATATTTATTGAGTGCTTATTATGTGCTCAGCCATGTTTCCAGGATCAGTTATAGGGAAAGAGTGAATTAAGTAAATAATAAAGAATCATTTATCAATGCATATGATCACATTTAATTCTTACAATGGCACTTAGAGTCTGAGGAAATTGTCCCTATTATAAATGAGGAAACCAGGTTTTACTTCTGCTGACACAGCTAATTGATGGGAAAGCTGTGATTCATGCAGAAGCTGTCTGACCCTACATTCTAGGATTTCTAACTTTTCCCATGTTGCCTTTCTCATCTAGATCTTTCCATCTGAACCCCTTACATACTTATTTCCACAGAGCCTCATTCTAATCCAGTTGTCAGGGATGAACAATGAGTCCTCCATCTCAAGCAGTTGACAATCTCAAGAGGGCAGTGAGGATAGACCTAAGACCATAAACAAATCTATAAACAATATTTATTAATCTGAGATAAACTCTAAGAAAGAAAATGAAGCAATACAGAAGAATTCAAATCAAAGTCAGACTAGGTAGGGGTGATAGTATTTTAGGTGGACTCCTGGGCAAAGGTCCCTGTGAGAAAGGATCCTTGCAGGAGAAGCTGAATAGGACAAAGTCCAGGGATAGAAAAGGAAAACTGTGCTAAGGACCCCATGGTGGTGATAATATGAATGCAAAGGGAGATTTGGGGGGGTCAGCAGAGTAGGGCTGTTCAGAGGTCACATTCTCACGCCAATGCTCCATGGATTACTTATCTACTGGGATGTGTATTGACTGTCTGACTTGAACACATTTATGAAAATTCTCAGTTGTTTCCTCTCTAAAATGGTGGCTAGTAGTGGTATTTATGTACAGGGTTACGTGAGGCTGAATTGAAGCAGAGTGCAATAATGAACAAATACCAGCTTGATTTTTTTCTGTTTAGCTCTAAATGATATGCCATCATCCCACTAACTTAATATCATTGACCTAAATTCTGTTTCCACACTTCATAAGAAAAGCAGGAATTTTCAAAACATTTTTATTTTTTCAATAAAATATTATGAGGAAGGCCAATGAAAGTAAATAGATGAAAGGAAAGTTGCTCTGGTTGACTGCAGGGAGCAGCAGGCAGGCAGGCAGTCTGCTGGGCCCGTCCTCACCTCCATGGTGGGCCCGACGCAGCCCTGGGCCCCTGTGAGTTGGTGACACCCCGCCTGACAGAGCTCTAACACAGTGATTGGCAAGAGATAGGGGCTGAACATGTAATTGTTAAAAGAACATTGAAAATTGTAACGTATCATCTCTTGGAGCTTTTTTTTTATTTTGAGAAATGATTACTAGGCCACACCACACATAGCCTTCCTTCTTGAGGTGGATACTGAGGGTTGTTTACTTAGCTCAGGCTTAGTCACAAGCTCAGAACATTCTGTGGGTTTTACTGGAACTCAATATCATGGCTCATCCCAACTCCGTTCGCTCTGGCTGAAGCTGCCAGTGACCTCCCTGGGGCAGTGCCAGGTTCTCAGGCTCCAGTGGAGCAAATGGCCCCGTGTTTCTGCTCCAGCCTAAGGGACGGTCCCTATTGTCTCCTTCTTTCAAAGAACATAGAGTTTCAGAGCTGAAGGGGCTTTGGCAGGTGTGTCCACTGTCACAGGAGCAGATTTGACCACACTAGATTCTAGAAAGCCTGCTAATCTGCGTTTCTAGAAGTATTTCCAATCACCTGGAGGTCAACAGGCGATATTTTTATTCCTGTGTGTTGCTGTGAATTTGGGTGTGGTTAGCCCAAATATGGGTCTGTTGTTGAGGGTTCATTGGTCTCTTGCCTGTTTACTTCAGTTCTTCTCACCACAGCATTTAACCAAACCCTCTTTTCTTCAGAGTTTCCAAACTTCACCCTGTAGCAGGAAAGACACCCATATGTACTGAAGACCCTACTAGGATCCAGCCAGAGGAGAGGCACTTGCATTTACAGAAACTGCTCCATGAGGAAGGGGTTATCGTCCCTCTTTACATTGGGAAAATGAGACCCAAAGACATGAATCAGTCATTCAAGGTCACATAGGAAATGAATAAAAGAGGCTCAATTCAAATCAAAGTCAGGAAGAATCAAAAGGCAAAGACTCTTTTCACGGTGCTGCCCTTTAATGAGAAAAATCCATCTAATTAAAAAATTGCTTGGTGTACAGTTTAAGCCTCCATGAAATATTCACATTTCTAAGACTAGAGGTTTACTTATCCAAATTAATTTTCAGATGGAATAATTTCACCTTCTCACTCCTTCCTCCTTTCCCTCCCTCCATTTCTCACTCTCAAAGAAAAAGACATACAAAATAAGCAAGAATTTAAGGGTGAGATGTGAGACACTCAGACAAATGTGTTCCTCTCTGGTCTTCAGTTCCCACAAACTTAAAAAGAAAAATTTAGCTAGATCATTCTCAATGTCTCTTCCAGATACTCACATGGAGTCTTTCCAGTGTGAAGAACACATTCTGTTTTCTTCTTTCTCTGCCTCTTTGTTTAAAGACCTTTGGTTTCCCTGTGTCCAAATCAAGTCTGACATAAAAATCAGGCATGACACCTGTGATATAAACTTTGTAGTAGAGCTTCTAGGTGCACGGACTATTAGAGAATCCTGTGGACCTGATAGGAAGTTATTTTGCTGTAAGCAGATTTTCCTGGGAGGTATTGCTTCAGAGGTGGTGGGGGCTGGGGTAACTCTGATTCTTTGGTAATTGCTCCATCCTATTTTGGGCATGGATGAGACATGTGAGGATGACTGGGTGGAGAATGCCTACAGAGGCCAAGTCCACCAATGGAGGATAAATTAGATATGAAGTGTTAAACATGGTGAAAGTTTCCAGAAGGTCACATTAAAAGTATGGGCAGAGACGATGGTAAGCAGTAAATAGAATGGGAAGGTCATACAAATAAATCCAAAGAGCAAAAGTCTAAGGAATAAATCTGAGACTAGACAAAGGGATGTTCTTTATGAAGACTGAGCAGAAGTTGGTGTCTGCCCTGGGTGGCACAGGAAGTGTGGTTGATAGCTCACACTGACCAACATGCACTCATTTCCTACCAGGTGATTTGGGAAAGTCTGTTTTATAGAAATGGGATTCAGAGGTGGAAGGGATTTTAGAAACTCCGCTTCCTTTGTCATGCCTGAACCACTTCAAAACCAATGTTCAATATCTCTAAAAATGGGGAATGTTTCTATTATTTTTCAGACTCTTATGATCTTTTAAAGGACATTGTGGGTAAAAACACAGGTAGTAGAGCAAGACAGGTGAGCTTGGGATGCCAGTCATGATAGTTACACAGTTTTAAACAAAACACTGAATTTCTTTAGAAGAAATTGGAAATCTGTACTTTAGAGGAGATGTTCTGAGAATTAAATGAGATACTTAGCACATGTGTTAAATTAATGTTGAGCATGTGTCTGACACCAAAAAAGTGTTCAATAAATATTATGATATGCTTTATGTCAATACATCTTATTTTAATCCCATTAGCATCCTATGTGGAAGTAATTATTAGCCCATTTTAATGTGAGAACAGATTGAGTCTAAGAAAAATTAAATTAAGTTGATCATAGTAACCAAGCTAATAAGTGGAGGAATTGAGAAATAAGGCTAGCTTTGTCTATCTACAAAGTCCCTTTGATTTAAATTAAATCACAGTGCCTTCCATGTTGGACCACGTTCTGCTTTTCAGCAAACTGGCTGGAAGACTTAAGGTCAAGAGATTACACTAAATTCAATGAGATAATAAAAATAACACACCTTGCACAGTAGACATAAAATATTCCCTTGTATAAATTGCCAGTAGTGTTTGCATCACCACAACACAGTCTGGTACAGAGCAGGTGTTCAGGAAGATGTGATTGAATCTCCGAGGGTGTGCACTGGGCTTTTTCTGGCGCATCCCATAGAAAGTCTATTTCCACCCAAGCACTATCCACATCTGAGGACATTTCTCACGTCTTCCAATCTTTTCTCAGGCTACCTGTTGGTGCTCCCTCACCTTCCACCCAGTCATGTGTCCTGTCTTTCCACATGGACTAGCTGCCAGGGTCACCATTGAAGAACCCAAAAGAATACATTACAAACCTGTTCCCAGCACTGCCTCCCTTAATCCTGGCACCTGGCCTCATTTCCATTTCCTAAACAAGACACATTACGAGACACTACTCTGATGCCCCCCTTTACTCTCAAGAAAAGATGACTTTAAAGCACAGTTGTGAGGCCCACATAGTGGAAACATTTGATGAGCCGGTAACACTTTGCAACAAGAGCACCATGCATTTACGATGGGAAGTGGTTTTTTAGATCTCCTCAGAAGAACTGCCTCATTCAGATCTTTGGTCTTTTTTAAAATCCCTTCTCTTTATTTTTTTCCAACTACCATCCTTTCCACCCCTTTGATCCTTTCTCCTTCCCCTCAGCTGCTTAACTTTAGAAGCCTCATTTTGTTTATTAGTTTTTACAAATATTTTGCTTATCTAATTATCTGCAATGTAAATGTCTATTTTGTGACTTCCTTAACTATCACATCATTCCCTTGAACTCCTTTTGCTGTAAATGGCAGAGTTTCATTTTTCTTTATGGCTGAATAATACTCCATCGTGTGGATAGAACACATATTTTTAATGCAATCCACTAGCAGCTAGCATTAGGTTGTTCCTATGTCCTTGTTATGGTGAATAATGTCACAATAAACATTGGAGAGCATATAGTTCTTTTGAGTTGATGGTTTCATGTTGTTCGGGTAGATGTCCAAGAGTGGGATTGCTGGGTCATATGGTATTTCCAATTTTAGTTTTTTGAGGTAAATCCAGTTTACAGTCCCACCAACAGTGAAAGAGAGCTCCTCTTTCTCCCCACTCACTCCAGCACTTGTTGTTGGGTGTCTTCTAGTAGGGGCCATTCACATAGATTCACATAGATTCACATAGATATGAGATATCACTGGTTTTAACCTGCATCTCCCTGTTACAAATGATAATACATGTTTCCCCACGTACTTATTTACATTCTGGATATCCTCTTTGGTGAATTGTTTGTTTAGATTTGTTGTCCATTTATTAATTGAGTTGTTTCTTATTGTTGAATTGAAAATGCTTTTTTGTATATTGGATATTAGTCCCTTGGTGGTTGTGTAATGTGTGAACATTTCTTGCCATTCAGTAGTTTATCTTTAAACATTCTCTCTCTCTCTCTCTCTCTCTCTCTCTCTCTCTCTCTCTATATATATATATATATATATATATATATAAATATATATATACATATATACACACACACACATATATATGTATGTATGTATGTATATGTGTATATATACCCCCACACATATATATTTATGTATATTTGGCTATGTCTTTTTTCATAAATGATTTTATTTCATCTTTCATACTTCTATGAGGTAGATATTGGTGTCACTATAGATAAGAAAACAGATGGAGTACGGGCTAGTTTTTAGTTAGTAATATTCCTAATTATGGGATGTTAGAACTTACCAATATTTGTTTTGGTTACCATATTAACAAAAGAGCTAAAATCTAATCCGGTAAGGAACGCAGTCTACAGGGTGATATAGCTGGCTAGCTGACTAGATAAATAAGAGAAATTTGAGATTTAACTTTTAATAATATGAAAAACAAAGTAAAGCAGTCATGCCAAATACATATAGAGTTGGGTAAAATTAAGCCTCATTTATAGAAATACAGGCAAAATCTCAAAAGAAAGAGAAATCTCGAAATACCACAAATTAAGAAGAAATTCAAATTGATCATGGTTGGAAATATTTGAACTGACATTATGGCAACTGGTGAATGAATACAGAACTCAGAATAGTCTGTTTGATTGGTGTATGAAGTTTAAATACCCCCTTTATGATTAAGAAAATGAAAATTTGCATGTGAGTACAGTGTAGAGGTGAAACTTAAATTTTGCAGATACAGGTTGCTATAAGTGGTTCCATTTATAATTAAAATAGGTACCAGATAGATATGAAATGTCTCCCATGAATAATCAAACTCAAGTTTATACTACTGACGTTATAGGGTCTCAGCTTACAAATCCCATATGGTGTAGAAATGCCATACAGCTATTGATATAAAAAATTACTTACACATTCATGAAAAAGAAAAAAAACACCAAAACTGGATGTTACCATGAAAGAAAATATAAGACAATCACAACTTGACCTCTATATTGCAAGAGAAAGAAACAACCCCCACTGAAGATGAGCTCTCAAACAAAAATTATAAAGCTTATCAGGAAAGGTTCACCTGCAGACAATCTCCCAGATACAGCACTGGGGAGAGAGCATAACAACAACCCAACATGAGCAATCTGAAGGGGCCATAAAATAGAAAGAAATATTGGGCTATATAAAAGAGAAGTTAAAGAAAATTACAACCCAAATGAAAGAACAGTGTACTGTGAACAAACAGATGGTTGCATTTTATAAAATACATAGAGAAATTCTTAAGATAATAAATATGTAACTGAAAAAACTCAAAAGATACAGAAGGAAGAATTGAATATAGATCTGAAGAAATTTCACAAAATGTGATTCAGTAAAAATATAGAAAATGCAAGAGAAAGGCTTAATGGCATAGAGGACTGAATTTTTATTCAACATGTATCTAGTCAGTTGTCCAAAAAAGAATAATAGAAAAAGGAAAACAATATTTTAAAAGGTGATGATTTAGAGGTATCTGGATTAAAAGCTAGATATGTGTCTACAGAATAAAGAAGTACACTGAATTCCAAGGATGACAAAAACCCACAATTAGACGCACAATGGAGAAATATAGCACACCAAACACACGATTTTTAAAGCAGACAGAAGGAAAAAACAGGAAGTGGGAACTGAGACTTATATATGCACCAGGAACTATGCTGAAACCTTAATTTTACCTCATCTAATTTTCATGCCATCCCTGCAGTAGGTAATGTGAAAGAACTTCCCAGCCTACCTGTGGCTTTTATAGGTGTAGCTGGGTGTCCAAGTTATGGCAACAGGATATGAGCTGAGTGATACATACTGCTTTCAGGCCTGGACATGAAAATTTTCCATAATCAATCCTCTTGATCTTTCTCTGTCCCAGTTGCATGGGAGGACTCCAAGGCTATAGGAATGGATAGTCTCATCAGCAGAAGGTGCCTGGGTCCCTGAGTGACTGTATGGAGTATCATCCTTTCTCCTCCCAACAACTGTCACTGGCCTATGCCATAAGTGAAAAATAAAACACTATTATATTAGACCACTGATATTTTAAAATCTTTTGTCGTAAATGGCTCATCTACCCTGACTAATGCAATTAACAACTACTCTGAAACTCTGCTTCTTCATTTGTAAAATGGAGCTAGTAATAGCTTCTTTCCTGACAGTCTTTTTTTCCTTTTCCTTGCTAATGACACTCTAATCATGATAGGTTAATAGACATTCTTTTGCTTTAAGGGAGTTTGGGTCCCTCCTCAGTCCTAGTCACAGAATGGTGTGTGGTATGGGGTGTATGTGTGTGTGTGTGTTTGTGTGTGTGTGTGCGCGTGGGTGTGCATGTGAGTGCATGTGTGTGTTTGCATGCATGCATGCTGGCTAATTTAAACAAGTTGCTGCAGTCCCCTCTTCCCTACCTCCTGCTCTGCCAGAGATTGACTGAATAGTGGGTGAAGGGAATAAAGTCCTCTGAGGAGCTTTTGGGAAATTTTCCTTGTTCTTAAAAAGAGGCTCAAAAAGTTATTTTTAGTCCCCTTTTCTAATTTTGCACATAATTATGTGAGGATATGATGTTTAGAGTTACCACAGCCACCTGTGCTCATTAAGAGGAAATCTGAAGGCAAAGCCGACAGGCTGAAGATGGCAGCATCCCAAGGTTGTGGAGTGAACATCCTAGATGTTCCTGCATCCCGCCCCCAGAAGTCTTTTGAGCAGGTTCTTTTATTACCTATGTGAAATGTATCCTAGCCAGGATTTTCATTAGGAGATGGCTTAAGAGTTGCAAGCCATGTGGTAGGTGGTTGAGCAGATTGTTACCATTCTAATAACCTCTGCGACCACTGCATGGGAGTTTGAATCTCCTGCCCAGTGAGTCCTCAGAGAATACCACTGCTCCATTCTTGGAAACTGGGATTTTAAGTGGAACAACATACAGCTCCTTGAATAATGTCATTGGTTCACTATTAGCCCAGAATGGATTTTATTTTATTGATCTTCTAATAAAACAACATTCAACATATTGACATTATTTGAGGACCTGCTATACTTCATAGCTGACTGCCCCCTAATCTCAACAGAATATAAAATTTTCTTTGGACTATGCAGAATGAACTCCTAGGGGTAGGAAACAACTTGAGGTAGACAACCAGAATCTAGCCCCTTTGGCAAGCTGAGACTGGGGAGAAATGTGGTTATTGATAGCACTAGGATGTACCTTTTGGATGAGAGATTTGGAAGATAAAATGAAAGCTTTGGGTAACAGGTGTCCTGCACAAATAAGGGCATTACTAGCTGGATAATATATATATATATATATATATATATATATATATATATATATATATATATATTTATTTATTTATTTATTTATTTATTTATTTATGCATACAAGCTGGGGTACAGGCCAGAGGTATGGGGCGGCGAGAGGGATCACCAGAGACAGAGTGGGGAGCAGAACAGGCAGATGGGCGGAAATACACTGCTGAGGGGAGCAGCGGGCGAGGCAGGAGAGGTCTGCCGCGCCATGTGGGAATCTCCCCGGCTGGGGGTCGAACTCGTGTCGCCGCTTCCGACAGCTCCACAGCGCAGCCCTTAACCCACTGCGCCACCAGGGAGGCCCTACTAGCTGGATAATATTTAACGAACACTCCCTCCTTATCACAAGCAATTCAAGGCAGTAGAATAGAATATTGCAGTGCAAGGCAGGTAGTTATTTCTAGTAATTTAAAAATAAGTATAGCTACAGAGCCCCTCTCCATCCCACGCTGTACCTCCTTCAGGTTGTTCAAAAGACAGATGCTTCTTTAAGAAAGATAATGCCAATTTAAAGACTGTCTTCATCCTCCTAAAATCCAATCAAAGGAATCAAATCAGATCTAACAGGACTTGTGTGATAAAGAGCTAGATGAAGGATGAAGGAGAGGCTGTTTTCTTGTCATTGAATGACAATAAGAATAACAGCAAGAAGAAGTTATGGAATAACAGGAAAACAGGGACCTGTCTTTGCTGTTTCCATTTTATCTGTATCTTTTGTGTATAATCTTCTGTTTGAATTGGATGCTTAAACAAGCCAGTGAAGTAGCTGCCATTATCTTCCATTTCATAGACAATGACATTGATGCTCAGTGAAACTGATGGAATTTACTGAGATTTCAGTCAAGGACTTATAATCAGGTCCCAAGTCCTAATACCAGGTAGATTTTGTTTAACCACATCACCTTACACTTACTTCCCTTGAGTTGAGACTCCGGGGTGAGCTAGAATTTAAGCCTCAGAATGACAGGCACCTTTCCTTTTGAGGTGCTATCTGGGCTGTAGGAAGGCGCCATGAGAAACCACGTGGTGTAGGGCACAAGAAGAGCTGGCTTGGGGTCTTTACAAACACTGAGCAACTTGTGACTGGGGAAAGCAGTAAAGCTCTGTCAGTATCTGCTTCTTTAGTCTGAAAAACAAGAAGGCTTTTCTAGATTGCATCTCAGATTTTTGTTAGAGTGTAATAAATTTCTATTTTGTTTCATCCCATTTGACCCCCATTTAAAAAAATAGAACAACAACAAAAAAAAGAACCTGGAAAAGCCCCCTGGTCGCTGTGCTGTTGCCCCTTGTCTGATGTAGGTGCTTTTCTAATGTGAGTGAATGAGTAACAGGACTTGCAAATGTCACTGTGGATGTGAATGCTGTAAGTTCTGAGTAGAAACTACAAGTTTTGCCAGTACAGAACCAAGCATGTTAGCGAGTTTCAGGGTTAACATCACCCCAAAGACTAGAGGAAAGGAAAACCATTTTTGTCACCATAAATGACAATAAGAATAAGAAAAGGAATACTAGCATCACTGAGAAAAGAAAGGAAAGAACAGGAAATTTTCTTTGTCCTTACACCACAAGGGGATTATTGCAAAGCTAGCAATGCGTAAAAGGAAGCCCGCAAGCACTGTCATGATTCACAGTCCCTAGCCAACTATTGGGTGGTTCAGCTTCCTCTCTAAGCTCTCCTGCCTGGATCTTTCTCATGGAAAATGGACCTGCTAGAATCCTTCCTTGCACCTCAGCCTGGAACCCCAACTAGACTTAAGATATTTTTCCTCATTGGGTTGGATTAATGGTTTGGATTTCCTCCTGGCCGTGTGCTCCTACTTTCCCTGAATAAAAGTTCATTGGGAAGATTTTGCCCCAAACACTCCATGTAATGCAGAACCTCTTCCATCTCCTGGCCCTTCTGCAGTGGTCTGGGATGTATCCATTTACCTTACAAGCTGTCTGTTTTGCAGGGACATGTCTCTCATTTATTCTGCAGAACATGTCAGGCATGGACTGATAATCCCATTTCATGCAGAGGGAAGCCTTCTCAGGGAGATTAGATCCTGAGTCAAAGCTGGTGGGGCTACTGAGAGATTAAACTAATCTCCCTGCTCAAACATAACTCTAGAAATTATCCGATGCACTGTTACTCTGATTTCTCTGAAGCTGTGGATAACCTTACTCCTTCCCGTGATCCACTTATTTTTCTCTGCTTCCGGTTCCCTTCCTATTAGCAAGACAAAAATAAGGCTGAGTTACCTCTGTTTGGTTGGTTGAAATAGTCTGATTTCTTCTGAATCAGGGTGAATGCAAATCACCTAGTTATTTCACTAATTAATAATGTCTGCTTGGAAATGCAACTATTAGTGCACAATGAACGATAAGGCTTATAATTATGGATGACAGCAATTACTTTTTTTTTCTTGCCCTTACCTTCATCCCAGTTTATCTTCCTGAGTTATAGCTACCTCTGCAAGGGTTATGAAAACATATCAAAACAGCTAAACAGTAGTTTTCTTTCCCAAGGGTTTGGAAAATGATGAATCATCTTACTCTGCTCATAGCATACAAACTAACCATGTGCTTGACACACGGAGAAAAAGTAGGCTCTTTGAAATTTGAGCTGCCCATGTCACCTTTCTAGCGGGTGACCTGTTCCATTTGCCACCTGACCCCTTGTGCCCAGCGTCACCTGGAGCCTGAAATCTGGAAGCGGAAAGTCCTTGACTGGAGTCAGTGGAGAGAAAATCCTCACCTGCTCGGGCACAAACATGCCTGGTGACTACGTCACTGTTTGTTAAGTGGGATCAGCTAATAGTTGCACAGCGGGCCTTCAAAGCCTGCTGTGGGCCTGATGGAGTTTCTGTAAATGCACTCCCTGTGTGAAGACCTTGGACTTTCAATCTCAAGTACCCTGAGAGCATTTTGAGCTTGCCGACAGGCTCTTTGGTAAATTCAGTTTGGTTAAACTGCAGTAGGAAAGACCGGATTTCATTTCCACCCCCTTGTCCTGAGCCTTTCTACTTCTGTCACATTCCTGCCTCAGGACTTTTGTGCATGCTGTTCCCTCTGTCCTGCACACCCTTCCCTCCTGGATAATGGTGTGAGAGACTCCTGTGTTTTACTTAATCTACTTACAAATCACTTCCTTAGTGACTTCCAGACTGCTCCCTTCCTTCTTATCCTGCCATATATTTCTTCATAGCACCTGATTCTATTTCAAATACTAGTAGTCTGAGGCTTGTCTCTTCACAAGAATACAAGTTCCTGGTAAGCAGGCACCATATCTGTTTCATCCAAGAATGTGTCCCCAGTGTCTATAGTAGTACCTGAGTCTTAGCAGACCCTCAAGAAATATTTCTCAAATAAATGAATGAGGGAAGGAAAGATTTCCCCTCAATTTACAAGTGGAAAAACTTGTAAAAGTGAAGAGGAAATAAACTAGTCAAGTTCAATAGCCATTTAGCAGCAAAGCTAGTATTAACACTGATTTCCTAACTTGCAAGGCAGTACTTTTCTCTTCCATAAAACACTGCTCTCTAAATATTTGCAACCAAGGCACCTCTTGACTCACCATTTGTTCATCAGTCTTTAACAATTTCATGTCCACGCTGACGAGCCACACCTCTTCTAGTCAGGGAGACAACTACAACATTTTAAGAGATAAGTGCTAATTGAAAAGATCTTATTGAGTATAGCTGTTTTTTAATTGTTTCATGGACAAAGGGACTGTAAAGTTAGTTAAATGCTCTATTACATTTTAAAAACATTTTAAAGGCTATAAGCATTCATTGTATAAATGTTGATAGACACAATGTATAATTAGTAAGTGTTGTAATTCTATATAGAACTAGCCTTTTGGAAATTTGGAGATATTTCATATGAATTTGGAATCATATTCCATGCTAAATTTTCTAATCTGTGATTTAGCATGTTATATTTTAGACATCTTCGAATGTCATGAAAACTAATGCTGTTTTAGGGCCTGCTGAAATTCCAGTATCTGGATGTGTCAGGATGTTACTTTATCATTTTTGTACTAAGGAACATTAATGTTATTTCTATGTTTTATTTGTTCAACTTCTAGGTTTTAGTCCTTTTACATTTCTAACTTTAGTTATTGTGTTATTATTTCTATACTTACCCAAAATCAAGTTCTTACCAAAATGCTTCAACGGATTGAAAGAATCTGGATTGCGAGTTCAAAGCTCTTCTTTAAATCAACAAACACTGAAAAATTCACTCATTTACTACACTTCCAGCATTTGAGGTTTGGTGGGGAGGAGGGAGCATGGCGTGCTGGGACTGGATACATTGACCACTTTGAGAGTAAATAGAGGCGTGGGGGTGTATTTACAGTGCTGACCTGTGTGGTGATTCTGGCCTTTGTAGCCAGAGGGATAAAAAGCCAGACTCACTTTTGTGGCGTCTGCACCTTAACAGCGCTGGCACACGCCGTCTTGGGTTCAAGTCAGCGTGGCTCAGCACACTCAAGGCTTTGTCCTACTGGCCAGGTCAGCAGAGGAAGGAAAGACTCCCAGAGGGTCACTCAGTCTGAGAAAAGACCCTGTGTTCGCAGTGCCGATGACCCAGGGAAGCCCAGAAAAGATCGATATTGGTGAAGGCGTGTGTGCCAGGGGTTCTCAGTTGGCCTTCTCACTCTATCCTCACAAGTCCGGATGGCAAGTATTACTGAATGCATTTTCCAGAAACGACACGGAAGTTCAGAAAGGTTAAGGCATTTCCCAAAGTCACCAAAATGCAGGCATAAGCACACACCCTGGTTCTGCAGAGTCAAGGTCTTTCTGCCTGCTCAGTTCCCAAGGCTCCTGGGACAGATGTCATGAGTGTGTTACATTAGACCTACCCATTCAGCAATAATTCCATTTACTGGCGCTAAAGGCACAGCTGCTTTGTGCCAGGTTCTCTACTAGTTCCACTGAAAGAGTGGCATGTACTAACTACCTCCTGACCAAAAAGGGGGAAGGGTAGCTATAGGGGGTAGGATCGCGGACCACTCAAACTTTCACCTGTAGACCGCAGAATACCACATTCACCACCCTCATCAGGAAGCTCAACAAATATTTGTGGAACAAAAGGAGGGATGAAGGAGAGCTGACACATGGTAACACACCTAAAACCAGGCTGAGGACAGGGAATCTGTTCCCAGCTGCACTTTGTATTCACCAGGCAACCTTTGGGAGCTCTCTTTACCTTCCTGAGCCTGCCTCCTTATTTGTACACACGGGGACAGTTAGGCTTGCCTGCTTCTACTCCTCAGATTTTTGGGATCCAGTGACCTGAGGCTCAATATGGGCATGAGAATTACTCGGAGCATAGATACCCTCTTTCAAAGTGTCAGGAACTATAATTTCTAGTCACTTCCATCCATATTTCCGGTGTACCCCACGCAAGTTGTTGGACTGGGGTTTTCAAATCTTATATATTTTTTCTTTCAATAACACACTGGATTGAGGGTGACAGTTTAGAAGCCGAGCCTAAGATGACACAGCCAGTGAGGTGAAGCTGAAGCCTAGTCATCAGCTGCCTGCTGTGATGTCCCCGCCGGCTGCTTGGTCATTGGTCCCAGTGGCTTTATGTGAAATTCAGCCCACTAGGAGTATTTCTCTAGGAACAGAATCAAGCATTCGTGCTGACAACTACCTAGTAAGCGAATATCAGGCACAGAAAGTCAACTCACTTGCTCGGAGTGAATCCAACCTGCACAGCTTTGCAAATCCAGGATCTTGTGCTATCTTCAAGTCTTTGCCTTTCAAGTTCTTTCAGTTCAGTATCCAAGGTCATGTAGACTCATTCTGTCTGTGCCTCTTCATCTTTGGGGTGTGTGTGTGTGTGTGTGTGTGTGTGTGTGTGTGTGTACAGGACAGGATCTGTGTGTATTGTGGGAAAAGGGTGGAATCCTGAGTTTTTGTATAGAAGAATCTTTCTATTGATGCCACATGTGAGGCATTTTTTTCTTTTTTTTTGGATCGTGCCCTTTCTTCTTAAGCCTCTCTAATTCCGTCTTGATCAAATTCACTGCTGTGTCTCTCTGCAACAGCTCTCCCTCCACATTGTTGCCCAAGTGGTCTTTGTTGGATACACTTGAGCCTCTTTACCTTTTGTGTGGCCTTTAGAAAGCAAGAGAGAGGCATGTCATTCACATGCTTTCATACCATGCCCTCAATTCCACCCTCATTCCCAGCCAAATCTACATGCCCAAGATTCTTGCTGGTCCTTGAATTTTCCATCATCTTTTCCGACCTCTCTGTGCATCCTGATATCTGAACTGGACTCTACTTGCCTTTCTAATTCTGCTTTTCCATTATTTTCTCCCTTCAAGGTCATGTTCAGGCATCAGTTTTCTAGGGCCAAGTAGCAATACCTTGCTGCTCTTTCTCTGTGTTCTTGTGGCACGTGGTCCCTAAGTTGATTCTGACAAAATCCCCACTTTACTGTCACTGTTTCTCTCTGTGTTTGTCCTTCCCACATGAGTTCTGTAAGGACCAGGGCGACTCCATGCTCACTGTCACCGGTACAGTGCTCTGATAATAACAGTACTTAGTACATGTCTGCCAAGTTCAATGAATCAACAGCCTTAGAGATGAAGAGTAGCTGACAATAACTGTGTAAATCTTAGAAAAGAATATTAATATTGCTAGCTTCAGTAATTATTAAAGAGTAAAGGATGCTATTATGATGGGCTTCATGTTGGCATTTAAAGGGGTTAGACTACCTGAAGCAAAACAAATAACCAAAAAAGTGGAAAAGAAAGTTTTTTTGATTGTTAATCACCTTCTAGGACTATCCAAGGAGCCAGATTCTAATTATGTATTTAATTAACCTCTATCCTCAATGGCTTCTTTTGATGTTTTTTTTGTTTGAAGGGTTTATAACACTGAATAGTCCTGAAACTGTGGCTGATATTGGCTTAGATTAAATACCTGGTTCTCCAGGATTATCACTGAGAGTGTGTTTCTTCATCAGGTTTCTGGCCATCACCTCCTCATTTCTGCCTTTTTGGTTTCTGGTCATGTCACCAACAGAGGAAAAAGGGAAAGTGGAAAGGGAGGAGATAAAAAGAGTGGAAGAGGTCTGATATCAATTATCAATAGTTGTTCAAGTGTTTGGCTACTCACTGCTGAGTTGTTTTAAGAAAGATGTATTAAAAATTTGAAATGAACGAAAAAAATGAAAAGGAATGAAAAATGGCTATGTGCCCACTCTCTTGCCGAACACTATTATTTTTATCATTATTATTATCATTATTTTTAAAAAATAAGGAAAAAAATCCTATTTAATTGCTTCAGTGCTATATTTACTTGATTACTCATGAGCTTAAGTATTTTCCGTATTTTTCTTTGCCAATTGTTTTCCCAGTTTATTGAATTGTCAGTTCAAAGAATGGAAAAGGTTTCAGCTATATACTTAGACCAGTGCTTTTGGAGACTTGCAACTAAAGGATTTCTCAAAATACACGTGGGTTTCACTGCAAGGTACTTGGATAAATTTACTATTCCCAGCTGTAAAATGGGATGAGACTCTCTAATAAGTACCTGCCTTTTCATAATGGAAACAGGGCCACTGAACTCATATTCGGAGCTTGAGCTATAGGCTAGCAATCTAAAAATACTCAATGCATGGTTCATCGACTCCAGGAGCTCATAAGTGCATAGGAAGAAACACAGGAAAAATCTATTACAGTGTTATACTATAGGTGCTTTAAGAAGAATAGGCATATTGTGCTATGGAACCATGAGAAAGTTCAAGAAAATAAAATACATAGTGAAAAAGAATAAAACTCCAAATAAAGGCCTTATGTAAGTACCAGCTGTGAAGCAGGGAGAGGGGAGGAAGTAGGAAATTAGTGAGGCGGGCTGGGAGTGGAACTTGAAGCTGTTTGTTGACCTCCAGATACGTGGCCCTTCTTCCCCCTTAAGGTTCTTTATCTGTCCCTTGCCCACCTGTGTGGCATGCAGGCATTTGTTGTTTGGATGCCCACAGACTTTGCGCCTCTTTCTTCTCATTTCTATTGAAAGAGTTTTGTTTTTATTATTTTTTTTATTCTTATGGCATGGAGACACATCAAAGTTATCAATGATGGTTGATGAAATGGCAACAATATTTTTAAAAGGGACATGGTGGAGGATTATTGGGGCACTGGTGGTGGCATCTCATGAAAATACACATTTGTAAAGATTTCAACCTATCATCCCCCAAAATACAATGATGCAAGCCAATTTTAGCTCATTGAACATTATTTGGGGAAAAAAAGTTTGACAATCATGCCATGTGTGGGATGTTTGGTAGGATCCAGAGCCTCTAACCACTGGAGACCAGTGCCATCTTTACCTGTTTGTGACAAACAAAATGTCTCCATATATTCCCAACTCTCCCCTTGAAGAAAAATTTTTCTAGAGAAAAATGCGTGGGGTACAGCTTTCCAGTGGGGGAACTCTCTGTGCAACTAAGGCAGGGAATATGACTCTGACTAGTTGGACAAGATTAGTCCAGTGGGCTATTAATGCTAGGTGAATAAATAATATAGGAGCACATAAATCACACAAAATCTCATGCATGGGGGGAGTTTAATGGGGTGAGATGAGTAAAGTACACAGCATTCTCTTACTACAGAAAATTCATGCTTAAAACCTACCCATTTTTTTCTCCTTTCTAAAGTCCATATATCTGGTCCTGGTGGTGGATCAGTAGATTATGCTGTTAGCAAACCTTGAGCATAATTTGCATGTTGGGTCACACAGTCCCTATAGAATTTGTAGGTTTGATTGGTTCTTTTATATTATTGCCTATGACATTTCACTTTCAAACTTCACTCAAAAGCCTAGAAAAAATCTTCATTGCAATGTGTTAACCTTTTCAGCTGTAATCATTTTGCCTATTTTGCCTTTCTTTCTAAACTCCCCACACACATATTAAATCTGACACAGTGACCCGACCAGTACATCTTCTGGGAGCCTCTGTATGATTATAAAGGCTCTTCAACCCGAAGGCTTATCTCCTTAGCCACCCTCTTTCCCCCATAGGTTGCTGTTGATATCCCCAAAGATATAGCTGTATGTTTTCTACACTTTGCAACCATTCATTTCCTTGCATCTTCTTATCCTGCACTTACTGTGTGATGACTAAGATGACATCTTGGCAACGGGACTATGTGTAGAAAGGGTGATATGTTTCCGTAGTTGAATTAGATCTGCCTTGAGAATTGGTACTTAGCAGTTTAATCCCTTTGCAGTTCATTGAAAAAAAAACATTCCACATCATTCCTTTTCTGTGTCCCCACTCACTCCAGATCTTACTTCTTCTGGATTGTTTCAGAGCAATTGACTAACATTCAACTCTCAGCTTCCTAAGGAGAAAGATCCCCTCTTGGTCCCCCCAGGACCTACATATTTGTGACTGCTTCCTTTTAACTGTGTTTATTATTTTTAAGTTTCACCTCTCTTATGTCCCCTGAGCCATAAATGATGTGCCACATTTGGGATAAAACAGTAATTTCATTTGTAGGGTTGATAGGGCTGGCAGGTATCAGATTTTGGAGTCAGATTAGTTCTTAAGCAATAGGGTCCTAATTTTGAGGCAGGTTATTTGTAAGTAGTGAAGTCAGAAAAAGCTGTGCTTAAAGGCTACCTAGAAATGATTTTTCCCATGGAAAAATCAAGCTCCTTGATTTTTTAAAATCAAGGGACTTTAAGCACAGTCCCCTTGCCAAGATACCCTATAAAATTATATATGACTAGGCATAGGCAAGTGTAGTAAATGAGATCAGGTAGGCATGAGACACCAGAATCCAGGCAGGCAAGATCAAGATTTCATGGAGCACAGGTACTGGAACACTGAGAAAGGTCGTAAAAGAGATGGGTGTCTTCAATAGGAGAAGAGAGTGAGTTTTCACAAGTGATTCCCCCATTTATGCATCTCATTCATACTTCCATAAGCTACCAATTCAATTAATATTTATTAGAAGCCTACTGTAAGCCATCAGTGAAATTCTAGGGTGAAGTTGAATTGTTATAGGTAAAGTCAAAGATTATAGGAAAGTCTTTGACTTTTACCAATCTAGAATTTAAAAGGGCTAGACAGGAAACTCTGTAACTTTTCACCTTTTCCCTTTGCCCAAAGAATATTCACAACTGCCACTGGGGCATCTGAATCCTTTGGATGAAGTGATGACTCTGAATCTCACCATGGTTACTGAACAGGCAAACACATAGGCTAAGATTTTTAATTCCATTTTAGTGGCTTGCTTCACGTGGCATAATGCCTTTAAGGTTCATGCATGTTGATTCAATCATCAGGATTTGCTTCTTTTTACCTGCCATTGATGAGAACCCCCACCCAACTTATAGGGGACGGGGAATGCAAACTTATTTTGCTCCTGTAAGCTGGAAAGCCCTCCTACAGGTGAGCAGCCTTAGGAGGCTCCATGATAAGCCGATACAGAGAACCCCCAACCTCATTGTTTACATTTCCTTTTGGGAGAACAACTGATCAGAATACCTCTACATAGGTAAATGTAGAGTAATAATAACAAGGAGTGTTGCAAAGCAGAGGCATATGGTGCATGTGAGAACTATTGAAGGAATTCTGAAATTTGAAAAAACAATGAGAATCAATTAGATCATGGAAAGAGTACAGCCAAGGCAACAAACAGCGTGTGTAAAGGTTGTGTGGTTGAAGGGAATCTGATATGTTCCAATGCAGTAAAGGTTACTGTGACTGGAGGGTTGAAAGTGAGAGGAAGATAATGCTGGTAATGTAGGTTATAATTATTACACAGTCAATAGGAAAGTCTTAAAATGTTTTAAGCTCAAGGGTGGTGTTTTTATTATTTGAAGTTGAAAAGAGCTATTTCAGTAGAATGAAGAGAATGGAAGGAATGGATTGAACCCTACTGGATCAAGGGGACAGATGTTGGTTGGAGACATTTCGGAAGGCTAGGAAAAGCATAGATGTGGCTTTCTGTGGAAAGTTTCCTTTGGTCTTGACCTGAGATTAGAAGAAAACATAGTTTTACACGGTGAAGAAGCAAGTAGGTCCCTCCACAGGGATCTTAGTTTTGACACTCGTAGTGGTCAAGGAAGGAACTAACATTCTTTAAGGTGTTTTACGTCTATCTCTGTATTTTTTAAAGATTTATTTATGCATACAAGCTGGGGTGCAGGCCAGAAGTGTGGGGCGGTGAAAGGGTTCACCAGAGACAGAGTGGGGAGCAGAACAGGCAGATCGAAGGAAACACACTGCTGAGGGGAGCAGCAGGTGTGGCAGGGAAGGTCTGCTGCACCATGTGGGAATCTCCCCAGCCAGCATCGAACTCATGAAGCTGCAGCTGCCGACAGCTCCACAGCACTGCGCTTAACCTGTTGAGCCACCAGGGAGGCCCTACATCTATATTCTTTATTATTATTATTATTATTATTATTGTTATTTATATCTTTTACATTGTGTATTCTCCTTGGGTAACCCACCACTGATTCACCTGTGACCCATCACCATAGTCCTTTGTTCTCTTTTCTACCCCATTTTGAGCCCTTATCCTCTCCCTCCCTTGCTAAATATTCTTATATTCCACTTAAGCTCTGCGAAAGTAGGAAGCTCAGAGAAGTAACTTACACAAGCTTCAGATGGATCCATGGTAGAACTGAATTCCCCGTGACAAACTCCTTAGTAGTTACTATATTAAGACTTGGGGAAGAAAGGAAGGTAGCTGTTGGACTTGATGATCTTTAAATTTCATTTATTTCTTTTGGGAAGATGCATACTCCCAGAAATAGGACTGGGGACACAAGTTTCTTCAGTTCATTTTATTTTTGTCATTTCTAAGTTTCTATCACTCTTCTTTTATTATGCTGACTTTTCACCAAATAACTTTCAATGCACTATTTTTTTCCACTCAACAGGCCTACTAAAGTCCACAGTTTAGAAAAAATTATCAAAATCAAGAACTTGACTTACATTTTGCATTTTTATACTTTCATCCATCTTACCTTGCCTTGATCTTTTGAATTTCCAAAGCACATTACCAGAAATTGATGATCCATCTTGTCATTTGCTTACCACCATTCAGATTTTAGAATCTGACTCATCAGTTGGTCCCACTCAATCAGCAAAAGGCTAGCACATAGCTGCTGCTCTAGTAAGTGAGAAGGTAAAGTAAGATTTGTGTATAGTTTTGTCTCCATTGCTCATCACCAAGTCAAGGCAGTTTCAAGTGTCTCAGCAATAAAAATGACAAAATGACATTTTAAAGTAATTTTCTTCTTTTCTACGAGCCTGGGTATAGAGTTAAATTCACTGATTATTTTTCAGAGAATGATTAAGAGCAATGATTACTTTCCTAGTGAAGATGTTAACTTTTAATTATAGTCTTTTAAGAAATAACCTTTTTCTGTATTGAATATGGGCTAAGAGCTCCTTCTAGTACTTTCCTTAGAAACAATAGATTTTGCCAATTTTTCCTTAGTAGCCATTCTCTGTGTTAAAACCACCTATATTTGTTTGTATCCTCTAATAGTCAAAGCACAGACTACAGAATTGAACTGTCTTGGTTAAATTCCTCATAGAGACATTTAATGATTACTTTAAAATTAATCAGATCAAATTCCTAAAGTCTTTGAGATTCAGTTTCCTCACTTGTAAAATGTCAACAATGATAACACATATTTCATAGAGTTTTTATATTGCTTAAGTGAAACAACCTACATAGAGTTTTCCTAATAATGCTAGTTGTTGTTTCATACACACACACACACACACACAAGCAAAAAGGAATATGGTTCTGGTGACTACTTAACCAAGTTAATCTTATCCAGGACACATTAAAGAAGGTGGAAATCAGTCATAAAATCCTCTTGTGTTACAGAAGTTAAAGATTTGATGAAGACCTATTATGTGATAACCCCTAGTCTTACTGCATGAAGAGCTATTTCCCTTAAGACATTTAAATTCTAGCAGGAAAAATTCAAATTTCTCTGACATGAAGAAGGAGAATAAAGAATAGATGAGCAGGGGGTGATACAGAATGCAAGAAGAAAAGGAAAAGAAAATGGTGGGAGTAGGGGAGCAAAAGAAGCAGTTTCTGGGGTTTGCTTAATCTTAGGAGAAAACACTTTTTCCATTTATTTGAAAATAAATGCTTGCAAACCAAAAATTTGACCTGAGATGTATTGAAGAAACCATGATTTGAAAATATCTGTCTACTCCTTACATTAATAGTGACAACAATATAAATGACAATTTGTATTTCCTGAGCTTTTCCTAGGTATTATACCCAATAAATAGCACTTGTAATTTAAACTTGTAACCACAAAGGAAAAGTTCCCTTCTCCAGCAAGTAAACTAAGACTAACTTCTACTCAGTATCTTTGTGAAGGAATGCAGTTCTTAAAGGACAGCATGTCTAAAATCATACCGTGCTGGGAATGGGGAGTTGAGAATCTATAGTAGTTCAGAATAAGCTGGGATAAAAATAGGAAACCACTCTACCTTCCCTGAATCCTTGGAAATATTTGGAAAGTCCTGTAACTTCCTCAGACCTTGGAACTGTTATTTCTGGCATTTTATCCATGTTAACAGAATCTCTGTGTGTTTTAGTCCTCCAAGTCATGCAAGCCATTAGAACATCTTGACAGATGTCATGGCAGGGGATGCTCCAGGGACAGAGCTACTGCAGATTTTCCCAGAGAGTTCCAGGAAACATCTTTCAAGAAAGTGGCCTTGGATGAGATTTAAAGGGTGAGGTGGACTCTCCAGGAAAGAGGAATAGTGAAGGAAGGGAGGTATTACAGGTGGAGTAGACAGCATAAACCAAGACAGGACGATATGGTAGGAACCATAGTTAAGTAGGTGAAATGAACATGATTCAATTGTTTAAAATCTCACCCTGCATCCTGGGAGGACCCAGAGAGCCTTATTCACATTTTAATGACTTGTTATTTTCTACAAAATTCAAGCAACTTAATTCTCTGCTTTACTAAGCCTCAGCAAATGGTAGGTGAGGGAGGGGAGTGAAACTAGAGACAGGTACCTCAAAGGAAATGGAAAAATGTAAAAATCATAAAATCAGACATAAAAATTTCAAATGATGGCAGAGTGTGTCCAGATAGGACAGGAATGGACTCACAAACTCCCACAAAGCTGCTGTTTCACTTAATGATCTCTTAACCATATGTTCTAGTCCAATGTTATGGGCTGAGTATTTAGGTTTGATTTACATCAAGAGGGAGGAACTTATGTGATGAGCTTAGCATCCTTGGACAAAGAGGAGGAGACCAGAGTTTTCTCTCTCTCAGCCATGTGAGGACACTACAAGAAGGAGCCACATGCAAACCAGAAAGAGGGCCTTTA
Organism: Scalopus aquaticus; assembly: GCA_004024925.1. Lineage (NCBI taxonomy): Eukaryota > Metazoa > Chordata > Mammalia > Eulipotyphla > Talpidae > Scalopus > Scalopus aquaticus. The sequence continues at coordinate 38,955 of PVIJ01001383.1, forward strand.
CCAACCTTGGATCACAGCAGCCTCCTGACTTCTGACTTCCCAGCATCCAAAACTGCAAGATATAAATGTCTGTTGTTTGAACAACCCATTCTATGATATTTTGTTATAGCAGCCAAGTTAAAAGAGCCAATTTGCCTCTCAGGAATATTTCAGGAATATTCCTGGAGCGTAGTGGACCACTCATCTTGACCTGTTCTGTGCTGCGAAAATCATCACTTTGTAGATTTGGGAACTGAGAAAAAGGCAAGGATAAGATGTCTCTTCGTGCTGCTATGAATGAAATGTTGCATTCATGGGTGGTGCTGGTTTAAGTTTGAGATAGCTGCAGGGACACCAGAGAGAGAGAGAGATGCAGCTATTTTGGCATCTGAAGTTCACGGAGAAGGTTGGGGAAGTGATTTAGATTGGGAAAAGCAGTGGCTGATGAAGGTCATTGGCTCAATGAGAATGTAGAGAGGTTTGCCTAAGAAGCTATGATTTTCCGACAACAAGGATGTTGGCCATGCTCCAAGTCCTAAAGAAGACCCATTAGGACAACAAGATGACCTCACTGCATTTAGCCTTTGATATTGCAGTGTCTGTTGCCTTTCTTCAGCACTGGTGTCCTGAAATAGATATTTTGTGTCCTGAACAAAGATGAACTTACACCTATCTTATAGAAGTATCTGTAGTTCTGCAAATGTAGCTAGAAATATGAATATTCTATCAACCATATTCCACTGTTGACTCATTTTGAATATATAGTCAAACTAAAACCCATGAGTTATGTTCTCATTAACTGTTATAAAGCTAAGTTTCTATAACTTATGCCAATACAGTAGGTTTTTTACCTTATATTTGTCTTGTCTGCATTAATTTTTTTTTATCCTCTGTCCTTTGCTTACCTGGGTCATCAAGAAAAATAAAGTGATGCTACCTTTTGTTACTTTGATAGAACAAGTCAGATAAATGATGAAAAAAATTATCACTCATAATATTTTAATTAAAAACTAGCTTAAAGGGTCAGGCTTCATTTATTTGAGTGACCATAAAAATACGAATCATTTATTAAATTAATTCATTTTCTAGATTTGCTCTAAATGTTACTTGCCAGGGACTGCATCAGGCAGGGTATTCAGGATGTAAACAGTCCACTTTACTTCCTCATGGAGTTTAATTTCAAGTGGGGAAGATAACCATTAAGCCAGTAATTACAAATATATAAATACGTAATCATTACACATGCTGGGGAGGACAAGTGCAGGTTCCCATGAGAAAAAATAACGGGCATCTACGTTACATGGGTGGGTCGCGGTGGGTTTTTCAGAAGTGGTACTGAGCTAAACCTGCAGGTGTGATTAGGTCCTAGTTAAGAGTGGGTCCTAGTTAAGAGTGGGTACTGGATGGGGCAAGGCTTCAAGACTGAAGCAAATGCAAGATGCCGAGGTAGGAGATGTCCATGTGTCTGAAGACTCAAAAGAGTTAAAGTGATCGGAAGGCAGCAAGGGGGTTACCTCTGATGAGAAAGATAAGTAGAGAAGCCAAATCATTCCAGTCTGGTAAATGAGGTTAATATTTACAATTTTATTTATTTTTTATTATAATCTGTGGTTTTGGCAAATGTAATGGGAAGCTACTGAAGTAGTTTCCACAAGAAAATGCTTTTTTTTTTTTTTATAAAGATGACTCTGGGAAATCAGTTATAAGGTCATTAAGGTCCAGGTGAGTGATGTGTTGGTCCAGGTGACTTGTCCTAAGATGGCGGTTGTAGATAGGGACATTTATGATTGGCTTTGACAGGTTCTTTTGGGGAAAGTATCACTAAAGGTGGCTAGGTTTTTGGTGTGTTCACCTGATGAAATGAGATAACCTCTATTAAGATAAGAAAAACCATGCTAGTAACAGATTTACAAAGGGAGGTCAAGAGATCCAGTATAGATGTGTTTAGGTTGAAAGCCTGTTGGTTGTCCTAACAACCTTGAATATAAGAAATCACTTGTAGAGCTGGAGATACGAAATGTTGGAGGCCTTGATACACAGATGAAATTTAAAGCCAATAGATGAGGTTGTGTAGGGGAGAGTGTAGATCAAGAAGTGACTTCAGATCTGTACTTTCGGAATTTCAAAATTAAAAATTGTGTTAGTACTGAATTGGCCAAAACAATTGAGAATGAAGAAAGAAAAAGTGAGAAGAAATACCTGGATTGCTGTTTCTTGGAACACAAGAGAGATGCGTTTCAAGGAGGATGTGAATAATTGTTTCTAAAAGGTCAAACAAGTATCACTGCTTTGTGTGATGCTGTCATAGATGTGAGTCCTTATGGTTAGATGAGGCTTTATTTATTTTTAGTCTCCCAAGCTTTGCCAAGTGTTCTCAATAGATTCATAATATATTTTTGTTAGTTCAATGAATGAATAAGAGAGCAAAACTTGGCAGATTTTTCTTAAATGCATAATTAAAACTCAAAATCACACAGTGAGTTAGTTATCAGCTCCATTCTCCAAACGAAGAATTGGTGTCATGGAGAAGTTAACTTTCTTATCAAAAATCAAATGCTCAGCAGTGTGGTGTGGCGAGGACAATTCTATTGTGGGGTGCCAACATCCCAGTTTACTTGGATAAATGAAATCACAGAACCAGCAATTAACATAGATGAACAGGTATTATATTATTACTTAAGATTTATATCTAGGAATATACTGGCATGTGGATATGTGTATGTGTGTGTCTACATTTCCCAAGACTTGAAATTACAAAAAAAAGACAGGAACCAGGGGATTGGCAGTCCATTCACAGAGATGGTAGTGGCCACATTCCCTGGTATAAAGGGGACGGGATCCTACACAGCGGCAAGAGGATGGATTGAAGGGAAGAGGTTGAGAGTGTAAACCCTCAGTGGCATTGGGGATGGAGATGAGGGCCATCACAGCAGAACTGCCATTCTCTGGTACATGCATTCAACAGAAGGCAGACTTAACATGCCCTGGGTGTAGAAGGAACTACAGTTGCATATCAAGAATTCTACCCACATTCACACATGGGAAAAAAAGTGCAGCTGCAATGACATCTTCAGAGAGTGAGCACAATAACCTAGAGTGAGGGAATTAGTCATTCTTCACCTTCTTTGTCTCACATTGTTAACGGTTAACGGGTGGAAGTGTTGGCCTTCTCCCCCCACTTCCAGTTCCCAGCATATCTGCATATCCACATTAGCCAGCCCAGACTGTGGACTGTGGGAAGCACAGAACATCTACGATTCAGGAAGTTTTGCTTTTGGTTCGATGGATTTGAGCATGATTACATATTTAGAAATTGCTTCTTCTGCAATTTCCCTTCTGTGGTTACTTGTCAGCTGATTGGAAGTGAATGAACTCATAATTTCTTCTCCTCCAGGCACATATTTAAAAAGAGAAGATTCTTGTAATCGCCTGCCCATGAGGACAGGAATTATTTTCCAGAACTTTGATTTCCATGAAGTTCTGGGGAGAATCACAAAAAGGAACACCAAAGTTCCTTTGGCCCTGGGAACCTATGCTTTCTGAAGATGGATTCTTACAAATTAAGTCAAAGACCCTAGTGATGCTTTTGGATAAGCAGAAATGCTCAAAATAAACTCATCAGGATCTATCCTCCTCAGTGGCTTCATTTGCATGGGTGATCGTTTCCCAACTGCACATTTAATTATTTGAATGGTAGTACTGTTCTAAACCAAAAGCAGTTCTGTCACTCTCTGAGGTATTATAAAAGCTCAGAAGATGGCACATAAAGGCATACTGGGAATACTCTCAGACATTTTCCAATGTGTGATGAGTCCTGTGAGTGGTTTCTTATTCCTTGGATGAAATATTTGTGATAGAACCCTTGCATAGTCTCTTCTTGGCACCTATGAAATCTCTTTCTTGGTCCTAAGAAAGTCTTATGATTAGAAAGCCAGTTCACTCTGATTTATCCTTTGATTTCCAAATTTATTTCACTGGAGGACTTGTTGATTTTGGTTTTTATCATCAGGGTGCATTATATTGAACGTAGATTTCACAAATCACAGCTAGTGACTAGCTGGGGAAAACTTGGGTTCAAATTCTGCCTCTGTCATTTTCTAGGTTATTGCCCTGACTACTTAGAGTTGAATGAACTTGGGTAACTCATTTTAATCTCTAATGCTTTATGGCAATAGTAACGCTCACCTCAGCAATGATTGCAAGGGCTAGATGAGGTAACATAGGTGAAGTGCCAATTGCAAGGCCTGGCAGACAGCATTCCTGCAAACATTGTCTGAATCTAAGTTGTTGCACTGAAGGAATAAAAATAAAAGCAAACAGAAAGCACTTCCTGTGATGATGAAGACTCTGTGGCAGGCCTCAAGAAACATTAACTATACATATACACACCAAGACCACATATCACAAACTACAGTCTATTTTTTTGCAGCAGGTGTACACAGTAGAGATGCTTAATTAATTCAGGACTCATCCTGGAATACTTTTAGTCTTATTGTAAAGTAGAATTGGAAGGTAGGTAGGCTGAGAAAGCCAGACCCCTGCATCAAACTTCTTGAGGAAAAGCAACCCAGAATTGGGGTGCTAAGAAAAGCACTTCAAATATTTTCCTGGGAGAGGCAAATCATTTTAGAAGCCTCATGACACTCCATTACAACACTAATGGAGCTCTAGTCATGGTGCAGAGCAACATGTGTGCGGTAGAAAACACTTTTTGCAAATAAAGCTCTTTGTGGCCTGCCAAGTTTAAAGGGAAGTTTGATGTCAGGTTTTCTTTCACTTTTAAAATATAAGTGAATGCATTATTTTTCAATTAACAAGGGAGTGATCTTCCATTGATTTCTAAACAGAATCTCCTATACTAGGGAAGTCCAAGTTAACCCTGTATTTGAAAATTAGCATATGTTTACCAGACTTCTGACCAGAATGGAAATCCCAATTCTGTCTTTGAAAAAAAGTGAACCAGCTTTCTGGGAAGGGTTATCTTGTCCCGACCTGAAACTGGAACACATTAGTCACCATCAGACCTTATTAAAATCTAGCAAAACAGTGGGTGAAATAAAATCTCTGGTTGATCCACTTAATTTGACTAGCGTTAGCTTCCTGAGAACAGTTTGAATCAAGAGGAGGACCCTAGAGTCAATGGGTGAGAAACTGACTCAGTAACAACTTATACCTTTAGACATTTCCAATAAAAAGGGGGTGATGTTTTCTCCAGACAGGTCTGGAGCCGGGAGAAGATGACTCAGAATCACAAGCCACTGTCAGACACTGAATTTCCAGGTCATAGATGTGAAACAGAACATTCAGGGTCATTCTGCTCAACAAGGCATTGTGTTAGGTACGTGAAACACCTGCGCTTAAACCTGGACCAAGACTGAAAGAGGGATTCCTCCATGGATGCAGTTTGAAGCTAGTTGTGATGAAAATCAACCCAATCACTACGAAACTCTAACACTTAGCATAGCTACTCATAAACTGATTTTGGAGAACAGTAATCTCACCCTAAAATTTTACTGAAACATTTTAAATTTCCTCAAACTTCCAGCTTACACCAATTATCAACTATGATGTCAGAGTCTAAGAAAGGCAGAAGAAGGTGGGGAGACTTCTAGTTATCGGCACCTTCTTTGGAGCACTGGATGAGGTAATTTGCATACATGCTCTCATTTGTCCCTATTACAACAGTGTAAGTAGACATTGTCACTGCCATTTTATAAAGAGACACAGAGAAGATCAACAACTTTTTTTCTTGGTTGAAATTTTTTATTTTCTTGCATCATTGCTCATTTCTGTACAGTATTTGATCTCTCCCCTCAAGTGTAGTCCCCGCAGTTCTCACACCACCAGAGCACCTAGGAGCCATCACCACTGTCCCTTGGGCTTCAAGATCAACAACTTGCTCAGGGTCACACACCAAAGAAATTCAAGTTCTGCTCTTCTGTAAAAGCAGGGCTATTTCCTTCTCTTAGCTCTCTTCAACATGTGTTTTACAAATCAAAGGTCTGTGTGTGACTCAGTAAAATAAGATTCTTGTGAATTTTCTTGAGTTAACTCAGCATGCAGTTCTTCTTGTTTCTAAGTAAACACCTAACACTGGTGAATGACAGAAACTGTGCTAGGAACTTTGCATATGTCATCTGCTTGAGTCTTGGTAGCAAATCTATGGCAAATTCCATCTCTTATTTCATAGTTGGGAAAACGGAAACTCCTCACCCACTTTGCCCAGCACCGCAGAGTTCAGAAGTGGCCATGACGGGGATTGGAGCCCAAGTAGTCACTTTCCTGATTTGTTTCCTGTCATTATATGCTGAGGTTAAAAACATGCAGAGATGCATTTGCTCTAGAGATGCTCTGGCCTTGTTGATTGTCTTCAGAAATATAGTCATGCCATCAATAGCAGCAAGAAGGCAGCTTATTCTTTTTCCACATACATGCTCTGGTGGTCTTCTTCCCAAATGATGTGGAGTGATCCTGGGAAGGTAGTTGCTTTGCCATTAAGTGATTCATCTTTGTTGACGGGCTGTCATTAAGTTGATGAAACTACTAGTCAAAGTTAGTGGCACACAATTTATGTATTGATATTGGCAGACCAATTATCAAAAAACTTTGAAGACTGCTCAACAGAATTGCACTTACCATTATACTAAGAGGTCCATGGACTGCAGTAGGTTCTTGTATGCACATTCTGAATACTAGACTTTAATTTAACTGCAAAGGTGATGACTTGTAGCAAGTCTGAGGACCCTGCCTTCCTTAGAACTTTCCTTTGCAACAGAAAGCTTGACCAACATAACTAATACAAAGCACAAAGGCTTACCAATTTAATTTTAAAGAAAACAATCTGCCATACACTTTTCTGTATTTACCATCATTTAAAAATATCAACAATAACCAAGTCTACTATAGTCTCATTGAAATACGTTAACCCATTCATTCAACCACATCACATGCATTTTAGTTGTCTCTAGAGTCTGTGAAAAGTCCAGAAGGCCCTTTGTCTCCACTTGAAGAAATGTTGCCCTTCTTCCTCCACCAAAAGCCAAAGAAAAACAGTCATCTATTTGTGTTTCCACACTGATAGTAAAATGCATGCTTTAGTCATAAAAAGAGTGCTTTTCAGTGCTTGAACAGAACAGAGAGAAAATATCCTTGACAAAATGAGTCTACTTAATAAGAGTTCAGTTAGGTGTCTCTTATAGTTTAAAATCTTTTACAGTCTGGTTTTACCTTCAGAGATATCTATAGCTTTTCTAGCTTATTTTTTCCCCCAAAGATTCTCAATGATGGGCCTCCCTGGTGGCACAGTGGTTAAGCGCTGCGCGATGGAGCTGTCGGCAGCAGCGATGCGAGTTCGACTCCCAGCGGGGAGATTCCCACATGGTGCGGCAGACCTCTCCTGCCTCGCCCGCTGCTCCCCTCAGCAGTGTATTTCCGTCGATCTGCCTGTTCTGCTCCCCACTCTGTCTCTGATGAACCCTCTCGCCGCCCCACACCTCTGGCCTGTACCCCAGCGTTGTATGCATAAATAAATAAATCTTTAAAAAAAAAGATTCTCAAGGGCCTCCCCGGTGGCGCAGCGGTTAAGCGCTGAGCTGTGGAGCTGCCGAGCTGTCGAGCTGTTGGCAGCGGCGACGCGAGTTCGACGCCCGGCCAGGGAGAATCCCACATGGCGCAGCAGACCTCTCCTGCCTCGCCCGCTGCTCCCCTCAGCAGTGTATTTCTGATCTGCCTGTTCTGCTCCCTACTCTGTCTCTGGTGAACCCTCTCGCCACCCCGCGCCTCTGGCCTGTACCCCAGCTTGTATGTATAAATGAAAAATAAATCTTTAAAAAAAATAATAAAATAAAAAAATAAAAAAAAAGATTCTCAACGACTTTCTCAAAATGTCCATGGTGTCTTCATCCGGATTTCCCTGGAAGGAGCTCAGATCCCACAGCCCAGGTGTGGACTGTGCACTGGGAAGGCAGGGCTGACTGTGCATGTGCAGGGCTGGACTGTCTGGTCACAAGGTACAGAGCTGAGGACAAGCCAGAAGCTGAGTGTGCAGGAAAGGATGATACAGAAAGCATGGGGAAATCCTACTGTCTGCTCTGCGTTGATAGTCCTAAGGAAAGAAGTTAATGTACATTGAAAGCTCTAGAACAAGGACCAGGAAAGGCTTGGGCTTCAGGCCTGGACAGAGCTGCTGAGAAATGCTAATGGCAGAACTGGAACTGTTCCAGCAAGCCCAGCATGTTTTATCAATACCTGCAGGCTGGCCGTAGGTTGTTTAGACAATCTCAAAGGTATACAATTCCAAATATAATTGAACAGAAATTAGATAAGATTTTATGGTGAAGTAAACCACTCTGTCACAAGTTGAATCTACACATAGCAATTCTCTGTGTCACCAGTGTTTCCTCCACGTTTTTCAGGTGAGATGCATTGTTTTGATTAGCTTGACCTTCATGTCAAGGCTCAATTCCATGTCTCTGGTCCTTCCCATTATGCCAACACAAAGAATCCTCAAGTTGAAAAGGGCTATTAGTCAATGTTTATGTGGTGCTATAAACACAATACAGAGTGTGGGGGAGTTTTATTTCTTAAATATAACAGTTTATTTTGGTGAAATTATTATAACTTGTCAAACTCTTTCATTGTGTTCCAAAATCTGAGCAATTCTTTTAATTAACATAATTGTTTTTGTTTTTGAATTACATGTATGTGTTTCACGAGTAATGTAGTCATTTTCTCTTCACTTGGACAGGTAAAAAGCCCAAAGAGACAAGAGTGAGTGTGCGGTTGGATCTCAGCTACTTCCCAGCTTGCGGTGGGACCAGGTATGGGGAAACACCTAGCTGATTCGACCTAATCAAACATGAGATTTTCCAGAAAAATGAGCTCCAGAGATGAGAGTAGAAATTCTTTGCAGTTCATATTTTAGCTCCGTTCCCAAGACCTCTCACTTTTAACTCTTATCCACGAGTTCTAAGGATTTAGTTAAAAAATTAAAATGAACATGCTGAAGTTTCTCAACTGAAAGAAGGAGGGGGAAATGGTTGCATTTGATTTCAGAAATTCTGGAATCCAGACACTTTCCCCCAATTATTGGTTGAGCAAATATGGAGTGATAACATCTTCACTCCGGGTCTTTATTTCCTAATTAACAAAATAGGGTTGCCAGTCCTCTTTTTTTCTTACTTTTCTGCCAAGATTTTTCCTTCCATCAACTAAAATATTATGGAATAGGTCAGTCCATTGGAAAACCAAATCAAAAAAAGCAACACTTTTTAAAATTTTCTTTTCTGTCTCTTTTGTCAAGAAAGGATAAAATCCACCATGTCGTCAAATGACCAAAAAGTAGTTGTTGAATCAGATTCAGGGTTGTCAAGTACAGTGGTGCAACCTGTGCACTGCACAACTGAAGTGGTCAGAACTGGGTGGAAGGGGACTGCAATCTGACCTGCTCTCTGCTGACAAAGCCAAGTACACTGACATCTACTGCTTTGTTTATATTCGGTAATTAGCACAGAAGGAAGATTCATGGTAGCAAAACTCTGGATGGTCTAAGAGAAATCAAAACTCTGTAGAATCAACCTTGAATATTAAATTAATTACATTGATAATATCACTTGATTATGCCCATCTCCAAGTAAAGATTTAGAATCATGAAACCTGGATAATTCTAGTCTGGGTTTTGCTGGAAATCAACTGTAGCAATTTCCTTAGCTACGTTAGGGTTCTGCTTGCTTATTTGTTGATGAAGAGGTTACCTTCCATCTAATCTATTTAAGTTTAATATAAACACATTTTTAGTGCTCTGACAATACAGAGACCTTCATCATTCATGGATTCTCCAAATACCTTTTATATAGTTATCTGACTTATTTGAAAAGTCCTGACAATCTGTAATTGGTTCCTAAGAACAAGATGCTAAATCTTTAAAATCCAGAAAACTTACATAGTCAGCCACCACCTGATGTAAATGAGCGCTGGTGTTATTCACCCATGGCAAAAGACCCACACTCCCTCTCTATCTTCTTTCTTCATCATGTTTGGTCTCCAAATTCCCTTACTCATCTTGCTAAAAAATTGCTTGCTGGCTATTGTGTAAAAGATAATTGATTTAATTGTTTTTGCTTAAACAAACACAGTCAAACATCACACGATGGGATTACCCGCCGGCATTTCCAAGGTCTGAAGTTCTAAGGCACCCAATTTAAATTGCATGTTAAGCAGTAGGTTCATAGAATTATGAAGCATATGGAGAGAAGGGGCCTAGTGAGATGTGAAGCTTATCTTCCTTGTTTTGCAGAAAAGGTATTGAAGATCAAAGTACAGCAAGCTGGCACGACATCACTCTGTCTTGAGCAGAAAACTGGGATGTCTGACTTTAGTTGTGTTGCTTTCTCAATGACATCATGACTTGACTTTGCCAACCACCTCTCCCACTGTTCTCCCTCCAGCTCACTAAACTTCTGAACCTCCCAGGGTTGAATCCAACGTCTTTTGGGAAAACAGGACCAGACAACACTTCCTCTGGAAGGCCAGGCACCATGGCAGACAGCTTTGTGAAGGGCCCATGAGCTGCCTTGCTCAAAGTTGACCACATATACTGAACTTGTCTACCCCCCAGGGCCTTCCAGCCTACTGTTCCCTCTTGATATCCCTCTCTCTATAGATGACCCTTGAAGACTCTGCCTCTTTCTCCAAATTCTTGTTCAAATGACACCTCTTCTGAGAAGTCAATATCTATCACTCCATCTAAAACCCCAACCTCACCATTATTCCATATTGTGGCTGCGTTCGATTTTTTCATAGCCCTTATTTGAATTCAATATTATTTTTGCATTTAAAATTATTATACTTGATCTATTTTTTCTCTACTCAAATGTGAGTTCCATGAGAATAAAATCATTTTTTCTCATGTTTCCACTTCAACCCCAGTTTCTAGCACAGAGTAGGTGCTCAACACACACTGCTGAGTGGACAAATGAATTCATGGGTTCCAGAATGAGCTATTCTTCTTACTTTCCAGAGGGTTTTTCTTTTGCCTCTCTTTTAGTAATAAAGCTTGTTGATCTGGGTCCTTCTAAGAAATTAGATTAGCATAATTCAACCTCAATTTGACACTCTTTAAATGTCAACTCCCTCTTTTTCTCTTAACACTAAGTCATTCTTAATTCTTTTTACTTTCATTTTATAAGGCAGTACAGTATATACAGCAGTAAACTCCTGCAAGTTTCTTCTGGAATGATCACAATAGATTCAAAGGTCAACATGCTGATTGTGCATTATATTTGTTTCAAATTGGTTGATTTTTAAAAGAAACCTCACATTGCCTTCATTTTAGCACTGACACTTGATTCATATACCTCTCCTGACAAGGGTGTTCTGAAGTCAGCACTGTGCTTTTTCATGTCCACAGAGTCTCAGCAAATGGCATCATGCTAATGACATTGTCTACTTTAAGCCCAAAATATTGATGGATAGTGGGTTAAGAGTCCCAGTGGAAACATACCGGCTAAACTTCTTACCTATTACGGCATTTTTATTTGGCTCAGTCTTTATTTTCCAAACTATTATCTTTAGAATCACTTCATTTAAAAGATTATTATTCATAGCAAGGAACATTCTTTTTTTTTTTTTCCTGTGGCAGAGAGCAGAGTTTAGAGATTGCAGTTGATGCCAGGGCAAATTCAAAAGTAATTCACGCCAGACTCTGGCCTCTGTACGTAGCCAAATCCATCAAACAGAGGAGATGAGACAGAAAAGTCTACTCTTTAATTAGTTCCTACCCACAAAGAGTGGTTTTCAAAGTGGGTGAGAATGTTTGGGTCCTCCATAGAAGTATCTTCTTGTCCCTGAGTGGACAAATGAAGCTATTCCTATAGCCTCAAGGGAGAATTTGTTTGAAGATTAAGCCTTTCCTTGTTTTAACTTAATATAA
>PVIJ01001383.1:50962-203071 GCA_004024925.1 Scalopus aquaticus
CGGCGAGAGGGTTCACCAGAGACAGAACGGGTAGCAGAACAGGCAGATCAGAAATACACTGCTGAGGGGAGCAGCGGGTGAGGCAGGAGAGGTCTGCCGCACCATGTGGGATTCTCCCCGGCTGGGCGTCGAACTCGCGTCACCGCTGCCAACAGCTCCACAGCGCAGCGCTTAACCGCTGCGCCACCGGGGAAGCCCCAATATAATTTTTTTATTGTTTGCGTATGTGTGTTTGAAGATCTAATTTATTTAGCCACTCACAAGACTGGGCTATAAGGTCTTTAGAGAACACTTAATATTCAGAATGTATGTAGCACCTAGTGTCTGGTGAGAGTAGGCCACTCTGAGTGAAATGCATTCATCGTGAATGACTCAATGAATGCACAAATGAGCTAATAAAGTAAATCAGTGATCTTTTTCTTCCTACCTGACTATAATACAGGTTTACTAAAAGAATTCTATTTGAATAGTTACTTGGAAATGTCCCAACCCCTTGTCTCAACTGACATAGAGTTCCTTGTAGAATTGAGGCCTCAGCTATAACTGTATCAACCATCCTGTCCAGCCTGTCCCATCTCTTCCTGATCGGTGTGATTCCCATATCACTCCCCCAGATACTTCCTGCATGCCAACCTCTGTTTTAAAAACATGTCTAGGACACCTTACATATAGCAACCATTGAGTTTTTGAAATACAAAAAATCTTGGCATCCACTAAAGGATATTGTGAAGATTAAAAGTATAGAAAAGAGGGCCTCCCTGGTGGCGCAGCAGTTGAGTGCTGCGCTGTGGAGCTGTAGGCAGCACGCGATGCAAGTTCGACGCCCAGTCAGGGAGAATCCCACATGGTGCGGCAGACCTCTCCTGCCTCGCCCGCTGCTCCCCTCAGCAGTGTATTTCTGGTCTGCCTATTCTGCTCCCCACTCTGTCTCTGGTGAACCCTCTCACCGCCTCATGCCTCTGGTCTGTACTCCAGCTTGTATGTATAAATAAATCTTTAAAAAAATAATAAAAGTATAGAAAAGAAATGCCATTTCTGGTGTTAAATTTCCCTTTCTTTCCCCCTCCTGACCTGGCACACGCCAGAAGCCTGGATGTTCCCAGGAGTCCTTCCGGTAGCCTGCAGACTGGGCACCCGCAGCAGAGGGAAGTCAAGATGGAGACAGGCAACTCCAGATTGTCTCAGGTAGTGTCTGCAAGTGAAATCTCAATGCTCAACTTTGGTGGAGTGTGCTTGTGGCAAGTTTGGCTTTCTTCCTTCAATGAGAGTAAAGTCCAACCATCATATTAGACTCTTCTTGTCCCTTAGAGTGGGCTGAGAGATTTTCATTCCTTCCTTTTCTGGGGGTTGAGAATGGCTTCCATCAACAGAGAAACTAGGTAGCTTACCTGCCTCAGGAGTAGTGGCGAAGGTTCTCCCAAGAACCATTTGATGCCTCTTTGTACTCTGCAGTTTGACTTTAGGCCTCAAGAGAATACTTGGGTCAAAGGCAGAAGCCTACTTGCCTTTCCATTTCCCCATTATTGTTGTCCTTGAAGAGAAGCTAAAGTGCTTATGGAGCATCCATTGCATGTCTGGCAACAGTTTTTGCAGATGACAATGGACTCTGATTGTCTTATACAATTGCATGGATTTTAGTCACCATAGGGAATATCTATGCATCAGTCTTCATTCCTGTGACATTTTGTTTAAATGTTTGTTACAATATGGTGTGGATATCCACTCAAATGCATAGTCTATTTTTAATGGATTCTTGCTGCTAGGAGAAGAAATATAAGTACAGTTGGATCTGCCATTTATTGAACATCTTTCATGTGTCAGGGTCCCATATTTGATGTCAGTTGGCTATTACTGTAATAAAGTTACGTAAAGGAAAACCAACCCAAACAAAAGGCTTATGCACAACAAGCATTTGTTTTCACAGTCAATCATGGGATTTGACTACCATCTGGCTGATCTAGGTTGGCTTGGCAGAGTCACTCTGCTTCGGGCTACAGGTTGGCTAAGCTTGGTGCCAAGAGGTGGATTTAGTGCATATGTGCTTTTTTATGGATTTGTTCTAGAACCTAGAATAGAGGCACTATACTACCCATAGCAGCCTATCTATCAGGAAAATCCAGCCCCCCTGTAATCTACAGGGTGCTCACTATTCTCCATCATACCGCATCTGTAACTACCTAGCAGTTGTCTGCTGTTGAGCTATGGAGGGGCAACAGTTCTTATTCATCTCTGGATCCATTATCTGTACGTTGGCATTTGCCTGGCACACAAAAAGTGCACAGGAAATGTCTTGCAGTTAAAAGATACATGAATGAATAAAATCTGCATAAACATGTACCAATACTTTGTAAAAAGGTTGTGCTAGAATGACGTATGTTAGAGTTACAATTTGTAATTAGGACAAGCTTGACCTGCTTGGGCAGTTGCTGAGTCCTTTGAAGTTGATGTTATGGCGCACAAATGACAAATGACCCTTCGTGTCAACACTGAAGCCCTACGCCGGGCAGAATGGACCCCAGATCTGAGCCAGCATGTTTTCCTTTTGTGTGTGTTAGTGGGAATATGATCGAATGGTTGAGAGATCTCAGCAAACATTCACATGGGGCTTTGAGCTCTTTAAATCACTGCATTTGGAGTTATTAGAAGAAAATATTTATTATCTACAAAGTATTAAGAAACCATTCTGGTAAGTTACCCAGTTACCTTTTGGAGAGCAGATCACAAACAACTTCATAAAGGCAAAAGAAGGCCTCATGGAGAGTCTTGTGCCAGATTAGCAGTAAAATGGACTTGTAGAATCAGCCTAGCTGGGAGGTGTTTAGAAATAGCCAGCACGTGATGAAGACTGAGCTTTTATTCCCTCCTTCAACTTGTAGAGATGAGTGAGGCTGAGCCTGTCATTAACTTCTCTGAGTCTCAGTTTTCTCATTTGTAAAAGGGAGTTAGTACTACCTGCGCATTTGGTTGATTGGGAAGATTAAGCAGGACAATCTATGTGCTGTATTTGGTGTCTTTTTCCTGGGTTTTTGATGCAGTCATTTTCTTTTCAAATTTCAAAAAGAGCTTTTTTGTGGAATATTGGTAAAACTGACATTTTCTGATTTAACTTTCCTTTTTGACATATTTTGGCTTGCTATAGAAGTATAAAAATTACTTTAGTATCCATCATCTATCTAAGATATATCCATTATCAACATGATGTGGGTAATTAAAATATTGATTATATATTTAATTGTCATTAATTTTTGGTCAGTTTCTGTGGCTCAGTTATTTAGTCTTTCTGAGCTTAGTTTCCTCATGTGGCATTAATATTTAGTGGTTATTGAAGGTGTAAGAGTCCACAAATTCTACATCTATCCTATCCATCTACTTATCACTGCCTATTTTCTCATCTATGTTTTCATCCTCCTGTAAGTTCATCACAAATGCTTTTCATGTCATTCATAAAATGACACTTTGTAGTGAACGGGGCATTCTTATTACCTTGAGGTTATGGATAAACAAATAAAATTAACCAAAACATTGCTGACACCAATGCAATCAGGATAAACACTAGTGCAAAAGATGAGAGGTATCTACACATCATTAGATACTGAGGTATTTCACCAAGTAATATTGGCCAAATAAAATTGCAGTGGCTGCAAAGGCATGCAAAACAACTTTTGAGCTAACCCAAAACATGAAAATTCTAATGTAGGAAGCAAATAGTTTAGGAGGTTGTTATTTATACCATAATCAGTTTGAATAGGGATATTTTAAAGTATAAACTCTTGACACATTCAAATGTGATTTACTTTATGAAAATCTATATACAGAATTTTTTTTCAAGAACATACATCGCATATATTCAACTACAGTGGTCTTATATGCCATTTCTGTTAAATATACGTCTTTTTTGTTATTAAAGTTTAATCTTAGATCTTTGCTAATTCTACTCTGAATTCAGCCTCTAAGAAAATAGATTATTCTCTAGTTTCCTCTCCTACTCCCACTGTTTCTTCCTTGGTCCAGATCCTTAGGCTCTCTCCTTTTGTTTTCAATGACTCCTTAAATGGAAACTTCCTGACTACGAAGCCACCCTCTTCAGCTCAATTCAGCATCCAATCTGGCAATATTTCAAAATACAAATTTAATTCTAAAAATCCATCCAAAGACTTCCCATTCACCTTCAGCTAAAGAACAAATCCCTTAGAAGAGCACATATCCCTGTTCTGGCCTGTCATTCTTCATTTCTCCACCACCTTCACCAAGATGGTGGTGAGCTGAACTTCCGGCTGTGCTGTAAATGTCCTCTTGCCTCTGTGCTTTTCTGTAAGCTCTTTGCCCTCCAGAAAACAGCTGTTTTCCACGAACACATCTGAATCCTACTTGACCCTGCTCTTCCAGGAAGCTACCTCAGCCCCTACCATGTACCTACCCTCTCCCTGTGAGCGATTACAGTGCTCCCCTTGCCTGCTTTCATGACGCCCTTACTGACCTAATACACTGCAAAGTAATTATCTATTATATTTCCATCTCCCCCAATACACTATGAATAGCTGAGTGCAAAGGTCTCTGCCCCTCACATAGTGCCTGGCACCTGATAGGATTTTAGTTAACATTTGTTGAATGAACAAAGTGAATGAACTTTCTAAAAAAACCATGGCAATTTGGTTCTCACACACAAGAGTTTAAATAAGAAAGAAAATTTCCCCACTGGGTGATTTGTCCGTGTGCTTTATTTCCTTGTCATATTATGCCAGGGATCAAAGGAGAGTACTTTTTCTTTTCAAATTGAAAATAGCTTTGTTTTTACTGCTTTTTGTCTTGCGTGTTAAAGGGAGCTCTCATGACAGATTTGAACAGGACTTGGTTGTCTCTGTATTCTTAGCCCTCAATACCCTGCATTTCACCATAAGTCAGCAAGATCAAAATCTTCTAATTACCTTCACTACCTGCTGAAATATCTGCTGCTGGGACTGTGTCAGTTGTTCCCAACAATTATGCTGGTGGTAACGGCACATGTTCCCGTGAGGCAGAGTGGTGATGCCCACACTTCAAAGGGCCCATGCCAAGTGGTGATGCAGGTGTAGTTCAATTAAAGCGTAATTAAGGTGGCATGCTGTATTCTGACTTCTGCTTGTGTCAAAGACAATCTTCATTAGCACACACTGTTGCCCTATGGCAGCTCCAAAGTCACCCAAGCGATGGCGGCGTATCACGCTATGACTCCTCCAGGGTCCAGCTATGTGAAGCAGGCACTGTGGGGTGGGCGGGGCCAGGTTCATTTCAGCACACACGCAATGAGCTTCTGCCTTGTGCCAGCTCAGTGGTGGTCTTCTGTACCACCTTTCACTGTTTCCTGGTGGCAGGTGTTATTAACCTCATTTTCCAGGGGGAGTTCGTTAAAGCTCAAAAGTTTCTATGATATACCCCAAATCTTGAGATTCATCATTTGATAAGTCTGTATACAGGAGCAAGATTTCCTAACCTCTGAAATTCGTTGTTTTCATTTGCAAGGGATTTAATGGCTTTATCACTGATCTGTATGTAGTTTTCCATAAAACATGCACACATATGTGTATATGTATGTATGTATCTGTCACCTATGTATGTATGTATAGATCGATAGATTCAATCCTAGTGCAATCAACAGAATAGGTATTCTGTCATTGTTTTCGAATTGTTGCAATTTTTTTTTTCATTTTCAAAGACTTCCAAAGATGACTCATCAAGTCTCCCACTTTTCTTATACTTGATGACATATTGACCTTTACGAACTCTGCTTATTCTATCAAGGAGTAAATAGAAACAGCACATTTGGTAGGTCCCTAAGGTCATAGGGAAAGTCCAAGTGGAGACTCAGTTCCTCTCATGCACGTCTTTTCTTACATCAGCAATGCAGAAATGGTGGATTGACGGTTGTTTGGAAGAGGTCGTTGAGGCTATCTTTAACAACACATTTTCTGGGCTCCTACTAGCAGCTTAGTGACCAGGACTGTTCAGAAACACAGAATTAGTTGTTAAGAAATAAATCATCTTACTTTCAGTCACTGTCATTTATAGTTCTGTAAATTTAGCAGTTTTATAATCTATAAAATGCAAAGGATAATAACACTGGCCTCACAGGGCTGCTGAGAGGATTAAATTAAATAATGCATAGAATGCTCTTGGCACTATATCTGTGATGTTCTTAGAATACAATAAATAAACACCATCTCATCATCATCATCATCATCAATGTTATTATTATTCTAACTTACTTTCACTGTCTCCTCTAATTTCATCTCTTCTCTTATATAATCTCAGCCAACCTCAAACTCACCTCAAATTTTCAAATATTTTTGGAGGTACTATCATCCACTGGAACAAGTAAGTAAAAGTGCAGACTATATGCAAATTACCTCTGGAATTCATTCCACCCGCATCTTTGCATGTCAATCAGATTCACATTTCAAAGTCTCAAACCTGGTCTGACAATTCTCCTGGCAATAGCTGCGGTGAAAACTTGAAGACAGTCTCTCAGTCCTTTTCAAAAAAGTCAGGTTTCCTAGCTATCATAATTAACCAATTTCAGGACAGGCAGAGTATTATCGGTGAGCAGTATCAGGCCTTCAGAAGCATCAGCATAAAACTAGGTTGCATTGGAAGGGAGAGTGCTCAGAATGTGATTCTATCACTTCCTGTGTAAACGCGAATTGCAGACACCAGAATGGTTCCTGTGGCAGTTTGGGTGTAACCATATGTCAACAATCTCACAGCATGGAATTCTCTTCATGTTTCCATTGCAGAGTAAGATTTAGTAGAGTATGTAGTTGCTGAAGTCTTGATAGGCAAGTTGAAATGCAGTTAGGGAGCAGACAACTAACTTGAGGAGGATAAAAGAGAAATAAGGAGGAAGTGAGGGAGGAAAAAAAGACAGACAGTCTTAGATGGTTGTCATGCAAATACTTGGTATTGCAAGACTATTTTCTAGGTATTTGCTATCTGTTAAGAACTTTCATTTTCCTCTGATAGCTACTGTAGCCTTTAGCAAAGGATAGTAAAAAAAAATACTCAATGAATTCTTACAAATGGTATTAAAATGGAGAAAAAAAGATGCTCAGTTTTTAAAGAATCATAGCAGGTAATTAGAAATTTGAACAGTTGGCCAGTTTTTAAATATTCCAAGTTTACAGTAAAACTCCTTTTTCTGGAAATAAGTGATTCCACAGGATCAAATCTTGCTAATAACTTAGAATTCAAATTCTTCTATGCTAAAGATACATTTTATTATTGATTCTACTTTTCCCTAATATATCTTACATAGTTCCTGTCCTTTCAAAGTGATGACTGTGAACTCCATCAAGTAAATTGGATCTTGCTTTGACGTGTGAACACGCTCATTATCACCATCAATTATCCTGTAAAGTGACTTCAGGGTGAATATAGGTCAGCATACAGAGTTTATTTGCTTTACACCGGCTGGCCTCAGCCTGCTGTGTGTTGGGAATTCTTACGTTTGGGTTTATTCTGTGCTCTGTCCTGCTCCCGCTTTCTGCGCTGCATGTGGCTTTGCATGATTCACCTGCCAGGAAGAGGACCTTCTTCTGAGGCTGGTCTATAATGACCAAAGAGGAAAATTTAGCCACAAAAAACATCAAATCCTTATTTTCTTTCATTCAAAAAGTGTGTTAAATACCTACGCTCTGCAAAGTATGTGCTAAGAGTTGAAGATACAGACATAATAAAACCAAATGATTTGTGGGCATTTATAAAATTAACCATAATGTAACAAGGGCAAAATGCTCTGACAGTGATCTCCAACTCAGATGTCGAGAGAGGCTGACCAGGTAGAATGAGTTAGAAAGGTGCACAGGCTACAAAGGAATAGAGGGAACCATCCCATGAGAGAAAATAAGGGCATTTGATAATTGTTTCCAGTATACTTTGTTAAATCAAAGAAGAAAGTAAGAGGTGGAGAGAGGGAAATGGCATTCTATACCCACAGCACTATACTCTATGTCTTATTTATCATTATAGCTCTTCTCTTTTTCCTCTGGGAGAGGGGAGGGACTTGGGATATTCAATACATACGTGTTGAATACATTTTAAAAACCTCAGAGAAAGGTAATAGCATTTCATATAGAATGTATATGTAAAAATGTACAATGTAGTGGATACAAGCCTTTGACCTTGCTTCTTTCCCTTTTCTTTTCATTTATTCAACAAATAAGTACTGAGTGTCTAAATTGTCCTAGTCACTGTTTCAGACATGGAGAACACAGCAGTGAACCAAGCGGGCACCATGACACTCTGATAGGGAGAATGTGTGGACCACAAACAAGTAATTATCTACACAATAAATACATATTTAAAATAAATAATGACTATATACATGTATGTTTATGTATATACTTATTTGTTTATTTCCTAAATCCTCCCAACTAGAATCCTAAGTATTCTGTGTGTGTTAGTCTGTGTGATTACTGTGGTTCTATAATTAAAGTAAAGAAAGAAGGGTAGATTGTATCCCTGCAGTTGTGGAGATCTTTTTAAAGATAGGAGGTCAGAGAGAGTCTCAATGAGAAGGTGAGTTCTAACATGAATCACACTGGTCAACACTGAGATCGTTACTGACTTAAAAAGGCCCTAATCTGTAGTCTCTTTGTGTGCTGAACATGAATATAATCCTGAAAATTTTTATTAGCTCTCGTTTTGAAGATATTTCATATAATTCATTTTATATGTTTCACCATGTAAATTTATCCAGTGAGACTGCAACAACATCCAAAATCAGCCTAGAATGATGTCACATTGCATCGCATTGCATAATACCATCATGCATACATCATCCAGAGTTGATTGCATCATTTTCTTTTTTTTTTTTAAGATTTATTTTTTTTTTATTTATACATACAAGCTGGGGCACAGGCCAGAGGCGTGGGCGGCGAGAGGGTTCACCAGAGACAGAGTGGGGAGCAGAACAGGCAGATCAGAAATACACTGCTGAGGGGAGCAGCGGGCGAGGCAGGAGAGGTCTGCCGCGCCATGTGGGATTCTCCCCGGCCAGGTGTCGAACTTGCGTCGCCGCTGCCGACAGCTCCACAGCGCAGCGCTTAACCGCTGCGCCACCAGGGAGGCCCTGATTGCATCATTTTCTGATGCAATGCAGTACTACTGCCAGGCGGCTGCTGAAGTAAGCTGACATCAAGCAGTGTACTTTAGAAAGCCCTGTTGGAAAGGTTGAGCATTGAAAATATTTCAGACTTTGTGCGAGATAGTTTAAGCTACTGTTCCATAGAACTGTTATTATTTTATCCATTTAAGCACAATACAGAACAGTCATGTCTCGAAAGTGCGTTCATAGCTTGGACAATTTCTGCTCTATTTGTGGGGAAGTGACATTTGCCAACCAGAAGGAAAGTATCACTTCTCAAGTAAAGAAGGCTTATCATCTTTACTTTGGATGCAAGATTGGTGACCAAGACAAGCCTTGGGCCCCGCATATATGCTGTTCTACATGGACAACACAGCTTTCACAGTGGTGAAATGGCAAAAGACCATCCATGCCATTTGCAGCCCCCATGGTGTGGAGAGAGCCAAGTAACCACATAAAAGACTGTTACTTCTGCTTGGTTCCTCCTCTTTCCAGCAGAATAACAGAGCAAAAGAAGTCAAGAATAGTCTACCCAAACATTCTGTCTGCATTGAGACCAGTTCCACATGGTGAGCGACTTCCTATTCCAGAACCTCCAGCAGAATATTCTCTTGATTCATCTGATGAGGACAAGGGTGAGTGGACCTGTTCTCCTGTTCCATCAGCATGCAGTGATCCAGATTTTCACTGTGGTGCATCATCAACCCCACACAGACTAACACAGGATGAACTAAATGACCTGGTTCGTGATTTGGACTTATCTAAGAACAAGGCAGAATTGCTAGGATCAAGACTCCAACAATGGAATCTTCTAGAAGAAGAGGTCACAATTCCTTTCTATTGAAAGCACCACCAGCAGTTGAAGCCTTTCTTCAGAAAGGAAAGTACTCTGGTATTCTGTTCCGATATTGAGGGCCTCATGAATGCCTTAGAAATCATTCATGACCCACAAGAATGGAGACTATTTCTAGACTCTTCAAAACTGAGTTCAGGCTGTGCTTTTGCACAATGGAAACCATCTTCCATCTATTATATTCCTGAACATCTGTACAAGAGACAAGCAAAGAAATCTAAGAAGCAGTCTATGACTTGATTTTTTACAGGTATTAACCATAGGCCTATTACTATTGTCATGCATTTTGTGATGTAAACATTACTTTATTGCAGATTACAGGAAAAACTAGAGCCAAAATTAGAATTTGACTGTCATATTCATGTTGAGCACACACAAGTTGATAGGAAATGACTAATTTTATTTCAGTAACATGACTTTTGTAAAAATTTGTTGACCAGTGTAATAAATTCTTACAACTTTTTAAGGGAAAGATGTTCCAATAAGAAGAACAAATGGAAACAAGGTGATGTATTTGGACGTTCAGAGAGGAAATGCAGTCAGAGAAGGGTGGCCAAAAGGAAAGCTGTAAGAAATGAGTTCAGAGAGTTAGCAAGGGTCAGATTATCCAAGACTGCTGGACGTTTTAAGGAGGTGAGAAGCCATTGGTAGTTATTGAACATAAGAGTGACAAGATCTGACTTGTGTTAAAGGGACTACGTATGATGCTGACTTAAAAACAGAATATATACAGCAAAAATAGAAAAAGGAGAGATAAACTGTCAGAGGGAACTGCATTTGTCCAGGTACACAATGAGGGTGCATGACAATAGTGGGACAGGAAGAATTGATCTGGTTATAAGCAAAATCATCAAGTTTTATTGATGGACTAGATATTTTGTGTGAAAAAGAGAGAGGAAAGGATGATGCTAGGATTTTTCTCTCACAATAGAAGAATGGAATTGCTGTAAACTGTGAGGTGAAAAATTGTGATGGTAGCAAGGTAAAAAGAAATGAGATTAGGAGTTTGATTTTGATCTATGAAGTATCCAAATGAAGATGTAAAATCAACAGGTCTAGATGCAAATCTGAGTTGGGGGAGCATCTGAACTGGGGCATAAATAGAGTAGTTAGATGATAGTTTAAGCATTATATTATATATTAAGCTTTACCTTTAGTTATGTCAATTGAAGAGTACATTTGATAGAGAAGGGACCGGTTCTCAAGGCTGAGCCTTGGGGCACTCCACTTGCCATAGCTATTAAAGATGAGGATAAAATAGGAAAATGAGGTTGAGGTAGGAGATAACCAAGAGAGAGAGGAGCCTGAGATATTACTAGAGAAAGTATCTTAAAGAAAGTTGTGGGGTTTACATAGACCCAGTAAGACGAGAGCTTAAAATGGCTATCAGATACAGTGAATGATACTCATCCATGATTTTGATCAGCGTTATTTTGGGGAAGAGCTTTGGGGGAGAGTCCCAGAGTTCCAGAGAAAAGATATAGTTTTCTATAAGGGCACAAGAGAAATAATGCAAATCTGGGATCAAGAGATGGAAAATATTTTACTTTACATTATATTTGTTGTGGACAGGAACGACTCAGCAGAATTTAAATGCAGGAGAAAGGAAATTTAGTGTAATAGAGTCCTTTAATGAGGAGAGGGTAGGAAGTCTAGGGCACTCATAAGGGAGTGGTCTTAAATTTAAGAGCAGACAGTTGATGCAGTTATCTATGAGTTCAGAAACATAGGTGGTTTAGGTAATGGTATGAGTGTTTAGAAGTTCTATTCTAAATGCTTCCAATTTTGCTATAATAAGAAGAAATACATTAGCTGAGGGTGAGGACTGGGGAGGAACTGGAAGCATAATGAGAGAGGGCTGAGAACTATTTAGGACATTGGGAAAATGGACTAACTCGAGAAGTCAGGTGGCCAGAACCCACATTTGAGATTAGTAGCCATTTTCTCAGAGTGAGATGAGTTCATATGATCGTTTATTTTTCATAAGCCATTTCAGCAGCCTGGAGAAAAGGCATGGAATTGGCAGAGAGGCAGAGAGACTAGTTAAGAGAAAGGAACCCAAGTTGGAACCCATGATATCTAAACTAGGTGAGTGAAAGTCAGGATGAAGAAGAATAATTAGGATTGGAAAGAAATGTAAGATTGCAACTGCAATTACATGCTCCTAAGAGAACTATTAGCTGTCAAGAGAACATGAATGGGTTGATCCATTAATTCAGTAGTACTTGTTGACGGCTAATGTGTACTGCTGCTCTCTTCTAGGCACTAGGGATGCCTCAGTGAGCAGGCAGAGTTGCCTGCTGTCATAGAGATGACATTCTAATGGAAGACCTAGATAATAACCAAGATAATTAACTGATAATCAAGTCACGGGTAAACTGGGAACAGGAGAGGAGTGTAAAGGAATGCATAGTTTCAGATGAGATGATATGAAAGAGAAGACCTCAGCATGAAGGACATGAAATAAGTGATCTATTAATTCTTTCTGCCTTCTCCATCTAAAACACAAGCATTCTATTGTACAAAGACCGGGGTTGTTATGATAATTAAGTGAGACTGCATAGTGCAAACCTCTAAGCTAGTCCTGGGTCTCTGTGAGTGCTGGCGCCCAGCTGGATGGATCTCACTCTCGTATTGAAATGAGGCTCTGAATCTGGTTCACCTCTGTGTACATTTTTCCTATGCGGTTCTACCTAACTTAATACATTTAATCAACTCCCCCACCTCCTCCCATGCTCCTAATGTGATAAGTAATATTTGCTGGCAGCTGCTATAGTTTGCACTTAAACTTGTTTCTATTTGTTCACCTCATTTTAACCCCATCATCTTGGAGAAGCCGGGATGTGACTTATGCTTGTTTTGTCTGTTTCTGGGCATTGCTAGAGATGTTCATAAAAGGAACAGATGAAATTTGGTGGTCGTTCCAGGTCAGGATGAAAAGCATCCTGACATTTCCCCGGGAAGTTCCAGGGGTGTTTGTGGCCAAGAGGAGGATTGGATAGCTGTGGCTGGCAGGTGACCTTGGTAGTACATTTAACCTTCTTAGATCTCAGTTTTCTCATCTGTAAAACAAAGGGAGTGGTGACCTTCTCTGACCCACGAGAAGCGTTAGGAGGGGGAAATAAGTTAATGTTTGGAAAGGCCTGTGTGACCCTCGAGCCAAGACATTATCAAAGTACAAAGTAAATTGCAGGCTCTGTTTGCTATCCCATTAGTAACTCAAATAGTACAAGAGGCTCCTCCTGTCAAACCTTTGTGGGGTAAGCTTGTAAGACACACTTGCTTTTTTCACAAGGACACAAATGGAAATAAAAGAGTTGGAAACTCTTTTTGGACTCATTTTTCAAAGGCTCTGCAATGGAATTCTTATGATCACAGACAGAGGTTCCCTCCCAAATGCACAGGCTGCCCCCACCCCCTCCATCAAGCCTAGGAGTGGGGAAACAAGCTAGGATTTGGAGCTCAGAACATGCACTAAAGGCTCTGGGACCTCTGTGTCTTTAGCCAAGTCACCTGTCATCCCTTATACTCTGTTTCAGGACATGTAAAATGAGTATCATCATTCCTTCTTGGTTACGATGTCTCTTTACTATAATCCAATATATTAAATAAATATAGTTAACTCTTGCAATTCTAAGCATGCTATCATCTCCTTAAATCCTAACAAAACCCTATGACGTATAGTCTATTGTTATCCTTAACAGTTACATGAAAAATATAAGACTGGGGAAAATCATCATACCCATAGTTATGAAACTCAAAGGCAGGAAGCCAGGAATTCCCTGTAGAACTAACTGATTCCAAGCTGGAAAGCTGAGCCTTAGCTTTTAATGCTCTCACATCTTTGTATTCACTCAACCTTGCACCTGGTTGGTCAACATTCCCCAGTGATATGCACCTGGGCAGCAACGATGCTTTTCTCTTTATAAAACATCACTTAGAAGACGGCATTTGGATTAATACTCACGTTTTCATAGAACAAATATGACCAATCAGTCCTCCTTCAGGACAGCAAACATCAAAGACATCTCACGCATCTTCCTCAGTACCCCTGGGAATATGCAACAATAAATCATTTACTCAGATGCAGAGAGCAGGGTTAGTACATGGCTGGCCTGAACTGATAGCTGGCTCTCCCAAAGACATATCAGACTCTTTTCCAACTACTAGCCTGTATTAGTAAACTAAATTACAGGTGTCAAAGTCTTCAATTTGTTCCCCTAGCAAGGGATGGAGATTTGGGGGTTATGTGCTGAGAGAGGATTGAGTGACTACGTGGCAGAGTGCGGAAGTGCATCTTGCTCCCTAAGCTACATGGCATTCTGCAGTTATTAGCAATGGAGATCTGATATGTCCCCCTTTTTTTATTTATTTATGCATACAATCTGGGGTGTAGGCCAGAGGTGCAGGGGGTAAGAGGATTCACCAGAGACAGAGTGGGGAGAAGAACAGGCAGATCAAGTGAAATACACTGCTAAGGGAGCAGTGGGTGAGACAGGAGAGGTCTGCTGTGCCATGTGGGAAACTCCCTGGCTGGGGATTGGACCCATGCTGCAGTGGCTCTGGATAGCTTCATAGTGCTGCCATTTAACCTGTTGCGCCACTGGGGAGGCCCATATGTCCCTCTTTCCAAGCCACTTAGAAGGAAAGATAAAACTTGACTAAATGTTTATGAGGACAGTATTCAAAATTGATATACTAATGGGTTACTTAATATTTTTCCAGCATTTATAAGACAACTGTTGAATCCTCAGTAACTTTAGTTAATGTTGCCTCTAAAAGTTGTGTATCTTGTCGGGCTAACACGGGCAGGACAAAGGAGTTACATGTGGGTGGTCTAGACACCCAGATCATTAGAAGTAGTAGATCCATGGGAGACCATGTTGGACTTTTAGTTTCAATACTTCTAAACTGAAATTAAAGTTGTGCCTGGGATAAAGAAAGTGGGTTCAAAGCCAATGAAAATATTTTGAGTTTGCTGTAGAAGCATCTCAAATACCTAAGGTTGTGTGTCAGAGGATTAAAGAGACAAATTTTTCGTTTTCATTTTAAAGGGGGAATAAATGACATTTTAAAATTTTCTCCCAGCCTCTAAACTTACATCGTATTACCTCCAAATTCATAAAGTGGTATCTCATGATATAATCATTAAGATCCCATAAAATTGGCAATATTATTCATAAGGACAAAAAAATAAGTTTAGTTTACTTCTCTTACCACTTCATCGAAAGTAGTAATGTGCTGGATTAATCTTCTAGATTGATTAATAGGGTCCCAAGTGCAGAAAGAGGGGCAATGTCTTTTTGTGAAACCAAACCAAACGGAAATAAAAAACTAGGCAATTGTACCTACGGTCCTGAAAAGATGAATGTCAACCCGGGGTGACTCTGTCCCTTTCTAGTCCTTTCAAAGTAATTTTTATTACACTTTTTTTTTATTTTGCAAACTTATTTTAGAAGTGTATACTTCAGAAAGATGCAGTCCAATCATGCCACACCCAAAATGGTATTTTAAAGGGAAAATTAAAACATATGTGTCATTAATCGATGCTTTCTCATTCATTCCACAAATGCTTAATGGACATCTTTTTCTACTATAGGTTCTAGAAATGCATTATTATATAAAATTTAAAAAATCTCATCTCTCGTTGAGGTTTTGTCTCAGTGGAGGAAGACAGAAGATAAATAAGCAAACCGATCCATGACCAAGATGATAGCACTTAATGAAAGGCACTAAAGAGAAAACAAACCAGAGCGATTGGAAAGAAACTGGTAAACCAATTTCAGACTGAACTGCAAAAAGTGTCCTCTCTGAGAAAGATATTTAAGCTGAGATTTAGTTAATGGCTGGTAGGAGCGAGCCACAGGAGGTCAGAGAAAGAAGGCACTGAAGGTGCGGATCATTGCAAAGGCCCTGAGCTAAGAATGAAGTGGGTTTATTTGAGGAACGACAAAGGTCAGCAGGGCTGAGGCTTCAGAAGCATTAGCTGCTGGCGAGCTCTTTCCCAGCATATAGAACACTGCTTGATCTAATCCTACTGACTTTCAGTTCCCATCGCTCAACATCTCTTTTACTTCCCTTAGTGCTGCTGAATAACTTGGAGACCGTGGCATGGACGTGCCAATTGTGCTGTCTCCATTGATTAGTACATGCTGTTCCGTGTCTGAAATGTTCTTCTTCACTTTGTCATCTGGTGACTCTTACTCATCTCTCCAGATAAATCTTCTGCTCCATCCCTGTGGAATCACAGAGAGGGGATGATTAACTGCCCAAATTTCCCAGTCCTTGATCGCTCTCAAAATGCCTTGTCTTGTCTTTTAGACCCTCTATTCTTCTTCTTCACTCTACTGAGAGCTGTCATCAAACTCGGCATGTCATTTTAGATTGTGCACTTCAGATAAGCACGCACCTTTCTTGCATTTAGCATGGAAATGCACCCAACACTCCATAACTTAATCAGTTATGTCTCCCTTTCTCCCATTCTCTCTCCCCTCCTCCTTCCTTTCCTCCCTCTTTCTTTCCAGTTCATTTTGACTAAATTTCACTAAATTTGGGCCTCCCTGGTGGCACAACAGGTTAAGTCCAGAGCCACTGCAGCACAAGTTCAATCCCTGGCCAGGGAGCTTCCCACATGGCGCAGCAGACCTCTCCTGTCTCCCCGCTGCCCCCTCAGAAGTGTATTTCGGTAGATCCACCTGTTATGCTCCCCACTCTGTCTCTGGTGAATCCTCTCACCACCCCACACCTCTGGCCTATGACCCAGATCTTGTATGCATAAATAAATAAATCTTAAAAGTATATATTTAAATTTCACAAAATTTAAGCATAATTCTTGGTAGTTCCCTTTTCCTCAATCCTTGCAATCTTGTTATGAGAAAAATCATCTTGGCTCTGATCTGGTGACTCAGGCTTCATCTCTCCATCCTTCCCCTGCATCAGATATGGTCCTGGCAGTCCAGCCTCCTTGCATTCCTTCTTATGCACTAAGAAATGTCTCTCAGCGCCTTTGCATTTTTCCCTCTTCAGACCTCACAGAAAGACTGTCCCAGACACCACCCTGTCCCATGCAACACCCTTCCTGTGCTCAATCACATCACTGTTTCTTTCTTTCATGGGATTTATCAAAATATTTAATAATTGCTTGTTTACTAATTTATCATACCCTCTCCTTCATTGTAATATAAGCTCATTAAGGGCAGGACGCTTGAAGGCTTTATCATCAATGTGTTCCAGAATCTAGGACCACATTTGGAGCATGCACTGCTTGAGTAAGTGAATGAATAAGTGAATGAATGAACGTGTACATTAGCATCTGCAATATGCCAGATCCTGTGTTAGGTAACAGGAAATAAAAGTTTTTGTTTTCCTTTCACAGTCTTTGACACTGAGGTCTACTTTTCTTCCTTTATTTCCTCATGCATTTTTTGGAAGAATTTTTAGTACAATGAGCTAACCCTTGTGGTAATCCCCTAGAAGTTACGATCTCGTCTGGAGAGGAACCAGTTATCTGTGTCTTTGAGAGAGCCCCTCACCTTAGGTTCTTATTTTGCAGTCACCTGGGTTGGATAATAAGATGATATGAATGGGTTAGATCAAATAAATCCCTTAATTAGCACTTATCACAGGAGATTATGGCTAATGTTTTAAATACCCACCTTCCTTCCTAGACTCTCAGATACTCAGTAGCAAGCACTGCATCTTATTTAATTCTTTCTTACTCTTCATCTACCCTTAGGGGTAGCGACTGCCCTCCAGAAAACAATAAACCACACATCTAAAGGCACAGATGTAACTCTTATTCAGAGCATGTCAGAAGCTTTAAAGAATATGCTGGCTATCTGCTAAAATTTCAGATGGGAACAGTGATGAGAAAGAAATGTTCAAAGTAAATGGCAGAGACAAAACTGTGAGTCAGACCCATGGCTCTAGGTGTCGCCTCTTTTTCTCATTCAAAAATGCATCTTTATCTGAGAAAATAAGCAGTCATGCTCTCACGTGACCAGGCAGCAACCACAGGTCAGAAATGGGGGCTGAGGTGACATTGAGAGCAGCTGTCCCATTGACAGAAGACTCTAGGCCTATGCCAACCTGATGACCAGGAAATCCTGCGTAGTCTGAGACTGTCATTCAGCCAGGAGCTGAGAGCTGTAACTAGCCTAACCTATCAGGTGACATTGGAGGAAAGCATTGTCTCCTGAGGGCTGGACTATTGACAGTGAAAGTAACCTGGAAGCAGTCAGCGTTGCCTTCTTTTCCCATGGAAAGGACTAGAATATAGCATGTGATGGTTCATTTTATTGATCAATTTCACTAGGCCACATGGTGCCCATATGTGGCTAAACATCACTTCTGGGGGTGTCTGTAATTGTGTTTCTGGAAGAGTTAGCATTTGTATTGGTGGGCTGAGTGGAACAGAATGCCCTTCCCTATATTGGTTGGCACCGCTTAATCTGTTGAGGGTCCAAATAAAACACAAAGACTGACAGAGCAAATGAGGATGTCTCTCTGCCTGACTGCTACCATCAAGCACTGGTTTTCTGCCTTTCTTCTAGAACTTAGTTCTCCTGGTTCTCAGACCTTCAGACTTGACCTGGAATGACACTACTAATTTTCCCAGGTCTCCTGTTAGCTGATGCCAGAGCATGGCTAAGAATAGCCTCCAGCACTATGCAAGTCAGTTCCTTACAGTGAATCTCTTTTTGGTTCTAATTCTCTGGAGAACAATGTCTAATTCACAGCATTTCTAATTTTTGGATAACCAGTGATCCTAGTGGGTAATAAATATTAACGGAAACATTCAATTAGTCAGGGCACTCCTGTTTGGCAGATTCTTAAGAAAATCTTTATCAACTGCCTTTCTTTTCTTAAGATATTTGGGAAGCAAAGAGAAAGAGAAAGACCATACACGATCAGAAGCCCAATGATTATTGACCACCTCTGTTGGGGAAAATAGGCTTCCAACAGTAACTTGATAGTCTTGGTGGCTTTAATTGCCTCTATAGCATCTTCCTCAACTAACCTTTACTGTCAGTTGCCTGTCGGTCTTATTGCATTACTATGGTGTTTCATCAGCCAGATTTCATCTGTATCTCCACAGCCCTGGTTTTGACCTTTCATCATCTGGACTGCTGATGTGCTCCTGAGCTCTTTGTGAAGTTTTTTTGACGGTTTAATTATGATTTGCACACAAAGGTCAGACAGCAGGGCTATGGAGACTTTCCATCTGGTCTGGGCAATCCTTTCTTTTCAAAAATTCTGGTGTTAGCCCAAACAATGTGTATTGGAGCCAACATTCACACATTATACAAAATGTAAAAATAAATTTAAAAGTCAACTTTAGTCTCTAAAACAGATTCTATCTCGTTCTGGAGACCCATTCCTGTTGACGGTAGAGGGAACTGGGGCTGGCACTTAACTTGCCATTCCCTTCTCTTTTTCAAGTTCTGTGGCCTTTCTTTTGTTTGGACAAATAGAGATTCAAAGCTCAAATTTCCTACTAAGGATATTTTTCTCTTCTGTCAAGAAACATCCTTGCCATATGCTGAGTTCTCTTTACCTGTAGTTTGAAGCAATAATTGACGTTCAAATCTTCAAGATCAACTTGTGCTTATAAAGGGAGATGCTTGATTTGAAAACCTCTTTTTCTCACACAACAAAACCCACTTTCAAGATTTTCGTCTTTCTCTGAACTTTATATGCTATTCAGGAAGCCAGAAATTGAATATTGATCATGTTTCTTTCTCCCTTCAATTTTCCAAATATTTCTGGGGATAAAGTGATGCCTCTATTTGTGCAGAAGGAAACACCAAGAGCAGAAGACTCTGAATCATGTTTTAAAAACTAAGTTAGGGTGGTACAAATCGCTTATGAAATGACCTAAAGGAGACGTCAATCACAAACCTTTTATAATTCACCCATTTCATTTGACTCTGCTAGTCCTACTGCAAATTCTTCAGAGTAAGATAGACTTCTTTTATGCAGCTGAAGACAATGCAGTTCAACCAGTTCATTGCAGTTGCAGCTAACAAAGATCTAACAAATGTTGCTGAGTTCCTATTATGTTACAGGCTCTGTGCTAGGGTATGGGAAGACTGATTAAGGAGGTACTTTCATCTTCTTTGAGTAGCTCACATCCTATAAGCAAATAAGACTATAAATGAAGAAATAACTTAAAGTAAAAAGTTCAGTATGATCATTTCAAAGAATATTGACAGATCATAAGAGATCTTTGAGTGCTATAAAAAGACATACTGTTGTGGCATAGAGAAGGGAAAGTCTGGGGGCTTAAGGATAACACTTCAGAGGAAGTGATGTCTGAGTCAGGTTGTAAAGGATGACTCATTAAGTGCACAGGAAGGGGGGGTTATTGCAGGCAGAGGGACCATGTAAAAAGCAGACCAATGCATACCTTGAACAAAGAGGCATTTGACTTGACTGCCCCTGTGCATGCATGAAAAGCAGACAATTTTTATGCACTGGTTAGATGTTCTATAATGACAATTGAAAGAGTTAAAAAAACCAGTCCCTTCTCTTAGAACACCCACCCTGGGCACAGGAGAGGTATGACAGACTAAGCGAACAATTAAAATTAAAATTACCAAGGAGTCTATGTGAAAAAATGGAGGGAAAAAAAAAGCGAGGCTGAGTTATGCATTGCATTTTCTAGGTAGAAGACAAGACTGCCCATGCCATTACTACACCTTAGGTTTAATTTGGAAGGCAGGTTGGACTACAAGGACCTCTTTAGAGGGAGCAGTACTCAAGAACAGCTAGCCAGTGGCCTTTAGAAAGGCTTAAGTAGCACAATCGAGATGTATTCACACAGTCCCCATCAGACCAGCTTTTCTAATATTCTGATTTTTGTAAGTCATAATTTTCCATCACCATTTAGTAATGTACTGGCTGGATTTTTTTTTTTTTGAGAACAAAGACAATGCCAGAAGATAAATGTGTTCTGCTGAGCTAAAGAATTAATCAACCTTCAGGAGAAAAATCTCTATGGCCATCTCATTCATTAGAAAACCACTAATTTGGCATATGTGATCGTCTAGACTTTTATATCTTAATTCTGTAAAGACATCATTTAAAAATGTATACATTGCAGCTATGCTTAATGTTAAACATTATAAAATGTTTAACCTTAAGAAAATTCACTGTGTTCCATTATAATTTAGTGGTAGAGCCAGAAACACATTCTAGACCTCCTAGTTTTCAATTTAGTACTTTGTCTCCTAGTTGAGATTCAAGATGTTCTGAGAAACAAATAAAAAAGTCCTGCATCTCTGTATCGTGTTGCATGTGGGCCACTTGCCTTTAAAGGAGCTTTATAGTTATTCTTATTTTATATCTGTGTTACAAGTACTTAGGTAAGCAGTCACACAAATAAAGTCATTTAGTCTTCAGAACAACTTTGTACAGTATGAACTACTACAATTCTCATTTTAAAAAAATTGTAAACTGAGACCCAGAGTAGTTAAGACCCATAGCTAAAGTCATACAGCTATTTAAAAGTCAAACTTGAACTACATATACTATATATTTACCTCCAAAGCATTGTAAAACTCTGACATTTTCATGCTTTTGCAGTACTTGAGCATAGAATTTGAAGTCATCCTTGATGACTGATGTTATTAGGAAATGCCTTGGTTAATTTAGGGACAGAGAGGAAATGAAAGTTCAAGATCTCTAAAATATGGATGAGATGAGGCAGGCTAGAGTTCTGGAGTTTCTGAAGGGATTGTGCAGGTGGGGAGTTATCACAGGCAAAGAGTGGAATCCATCACTGGGTTCCCTTGCAGAGTTCTCAGAGTGTAAGCCAGGCCCTGGTAGATACAGAATTTGGAGGGGAAGTAGAACATGAGCTTGGTGCTCTAGATCTTGAGGAATACAGACTATTTGATAAGTTGACTTAAAACCCAATTAATACTCAAATTTGAACTACATATACTATATATTCACCTCCAAAGCATTGCAAAACTCTGACATTAATGATAGATACATTAATGTTGTAGGTTCAATAAATTAGAGAAAGAGAGTTGAGGGAAGTGAGGAGGTTTGCAAGTGTATAGAGATGGAGGTAAGTAAGAAGCAGGTAGGCTGCTTACTTGGAATAGGTAGGCATAATAACTATGTGCTTTGAGTTCATAGGGAAATAGTCAGGGAAAATGATTTTTCACCAAAACTCAAATCAATACCAACTGTAGAAGTATTGGTGATAGAGGCAGGGCCTGACATTGTGAGGGTGGAAGGAAATTCAGAGAATTTCTCTGACATGTTTTCATAAATACATTTGTTATATATTTATTCAAAGCTTATCTTGAGAGACTGTCCTAAACTTAGATACTTATTCAGAAACCTCAATAAAAAGCAATAGGATTAATGTGCCTTGTGTTTCACCAAATCCATCTACTGTAGAGCAATTTAGACACCATCTTTTGTGACTTGAACATACCATGCATTGAATTCTTAACTCTTCCATACCCCAGCTCTCACTGAAGGCTTCTTTCCAGTCGTGCACAGCATTCCCAGAGAATGATCACAGTAATACAGTTCTCTTTATTCCATGGCATGTGCAACGATCTTGAAAACCCTGGAGGTGGGAGCTCCCAGCAAGTGCTTAGCTAGTGTTCTGCTAAATACAATTCTGAGAAGGGTGGTCCTGGATTTGTGCAGAAAAATCCATGTGATCAGAACAATTTGTTTCCCTTGGACAGTCCCAGGAAACTTATCCCTTAAGGGAGGCCATTGAAAGAAGCCAGACACTGAAGGACATATGTATGAATCCACTCTATGAATGATCCAGAAAGGCAAATGCATAGTGTCATGAAATAGGTTAGTTTTTGCCAGTATGGATTTGCCTTTCTGGAGGGAGGGAAGAATGAGATGTGACTGCTAGTGGGCATAGACTAACTTTTTAGGGTGATAAAAATCTTCTATAGTTTGGTGGTGATGGCTGTGGAACAGTGTGAATATGCTAAAAACAAGTGCATTGTACTCATTAAGGGTTTGAATATGAGTTAGAGTTCCATGAAATGGGAAGAAGGCCCTAGTTTCTAGTGATAACATCTTCACAAAGCTTCGTAATTTTTTTTTTGTTTTTTTTTTTTTTACTGAATCTGACCTGGAACATAGTAGAAAATATTAAAAAAAATTGCTGGTTTACTCCTCTCTTTTCTCCTGAAATGCAGTCCATAATTTTTGATGCTGCTGGCTTTCCTAGCAGTGAGAACATGATAATTATTGGCGAATTTGCCAGATGGGTAAATTTGGAAAGAAGGGAAGACATGTCCCTGGATTGTGGCCTTAAGAAATGAAAGATAAGTACATTTTTCTCAGTGGGTTTCAGTGAGCAGTTTGAACTTGAATTCAAGTGATTTGGCTAAGCTACAAATAGTACACATTATATGCAAATTTCCCAAGCATATGAACACAATCACATTCACAGTTGGAAGAAACAAGATCTATATATAACTGCATAATCATTTATTATGCTAAAAATATCCTCTTTCAAGACCCATCTTTTTTTTTTTTTTTTAATCCAGTGGTTGGAAAATAACTTTGTACTCTGCCTTCTGTGGTACTGATGATCAATTGTAAAGTTAAGGCATAAAATTTTAATCTGCTATTGTTTTTCCCCTGATTTTTGAAGGCAGGGAAACAGAATCTGTCTCCTGTTTTCCAGTCTTTGAGCAAAAGTGATGATTTTAAACCCTTGTTTTAGTCTTAAAAATGGTAAAATTCAAGACCATGTATGTGGTGATGCCTGGGTCCCCCAGGGCGGCCTGTCTGGGGGGTGCTGATACCTAAATGGAGGCTGGTGAGCTTTAATTTGTTGTTTCTAGTCATCATCCGTGACTGAAATCACTGTAGTTTGGGGACGAGGCTGTGCTCTCTCCTCAGGGCCTGCCTCAAAGCTCTCTAGCACTCAGGAGGCTGGACCAAGAGAAGAAGACACCACAAGTGCCAGACTTGTATCCTAACCTCCCCCATTCACCTGGCCTTGTCTTCCTTCTCCAGTGATGGTGGCAATCAAAGCAGCTTTATGGCTTACAAAATGGTTTCCATGCTGCTTTTCAAGCAATGCTGTTTTTTTTTTAAAGATTTATTTACTTATTTATGCACACAAGAGCTGGGGGTGTATGTCAGAGGCGTGAGGGGGTGAGAGTATTCACCGGAGAAAGAATGAGCAGAAGAGGCGGATCCACTGCAATACACTGCTGAGGGGAACAGCAGGCAAGGCAGGAGAGGTCTGCTGTGCCATGTGGGAAGCTCCCTGGCCAGGGAGTGAACTCGTGCTGCAGTGGCTCTGGATAGCTTGATGGTGCTGAGACTTAACCCCTTGTACCACCAAGGAGTCCCCATTCAATGAATACCGTTATTTATGAAATTTCTAATATGTATTTATGATTGGAGAAGTACAAATTCTTTGTTTCCCTGTGCATTACCCCTACTCTATCCCAAAATAGAAAAGCCTTTGTACGATTTTTTGGAAAACCTAGAAGCCAAAAAAGGTAGTGGCAGGTGGGCTGGAGCTTAACAACACACATCAGCATATGAAAGGCTCTAACCAGTCTTCAGAAAGATGGTTTTCCAATAAATTCTGTTTGGAAAAGTGACATGCAGCTGAAACATCTGAATTCTTATCCTGACCTGTGAATCCCATAAGGATAAGGATGTTGAAACTTGTGTTTCTTACTGTGTGACACATTTATGTACAAGAATCATTTTCAGACACTATATTCTTCATCATCAAAAAAAATTCCATAAAATTAAAAAAAATGTATTTCTTCTGGGTATTCTTATCTAACTTCAGGATCACATCTAAAGCTCTGTTTTCTGCTTAGTTCAGGTTAATGATTCTTACAGTTAACATCTATTCTCAATAATTTAGCACAACTAACAAAATTTATTTCTTCCTCACGTCATCGTGTCTTGCAGGCTGGGTCACTCGCCTACAGAATATTTTAGGAAGTAAAGATCCTTCCATAACATGACTCCACCAACTTGGTTGTGGGGGGAGGAATTATTTCATTTTCAGCATCTTGCATGGGTTCATATGACAGATATTTAGGACCATGCTTGGAAGTGTCTTCCTTCCATTATCTTCAAATTTCTTAACCATAGCTAAATAAAACTGTCCCCTCTTACATAAGGTTCCACATTCCACAGTTTCAGCTAACCTTGGTCAATTGTGGTCCAAAAATATGATTACAATCCTATCTACTTTGAGAAATAATTCTTCAGTAAGCCTATGTCTTATAATAAAAGGCAGCCATTAGCAGTGTACATTATAAAGTTCTACTTTCCAAGCATTTCTCTAAGAACTCCTGGTTGACTAGGCTTGTGATCTGTATCCCAAATTACTACCAGCCATTTTAAACCAAACGCTTTGCGGTTTTCAGTGTTATCCTTCTAGCCTTCTCTATTTGCTTCCTTGACACCCATTTCTGAATGTTTAACCAATGTCAATTGATCTTAACTTTTTATTAGGGCATCTCCTGCATTGAAGTATCAGTCCCCAGCTATCCTAAAATCTCAGTGACTTAGATTAAAAAGTCAAATTCTTGCTCATTCAGAGCTTGTTGCAGATTGGATGGTTTTCCATCAAAGGAGGGTCCAAGGCTCTCCTTTTATATCACTGCTCTTTCTGGATTCTATTGTTTCTGGCATGTGAATAGTAGAGAGTGTAAGTTGAGGACCCTGGGTGTATTTTCAGATCTAGCTTTGGAAGTGGTGCATATCACTTCCATTCACATCCCATTGACCAGAAGAATCCATAGGGTTGAAAGTCATTCTAGGAAAAGTAATCATACTCTGTGTGTGACAAAATGAACGGATTGGAGAACATCCTTGCTTTCAATCTTCCAAATATGTGTATTTCTAACCTAGATTATCCAAGAGTTGAAAATAGATATTGAATAATAACTAAGATTTACATGAAATTTCAGCTTAAAAGATACTCCTATAGGATTCTATGATTTGATCCTGAAAACCTCATTGTGTGATATGTATTTTAATCTCTGCTTTTCAGATGATAAGACTAAGTTTCATGAGTCTAACATTTTAACATTTATCGAGCTGCTATAATGTGCTTAAAACTCTGTTAGGCATTAATGACACATTGACCCAGAAACAGTCCCTGTTCTATAGGTCATTCCATAACATAAGAGACAGAGAGTAAAAGAATAATAACATCAGCAAATGTTATTTACAAAGGAAAACAGTGCTGTGTAAGAAATATAAATGATTGTGCATGAAAAAAGTACTTTTAAAATATAGACTGCTGTCTTATTTTTGTAATGATTAAAAAAGTCTAAAAATTAAATTATGACAGTGGTCTTGCAACTCTGTAAGCATACCAAAAAATTAGGTTGTGTACTTCAAATGAATAAATAAATGAATTATATCAGTAAAGCTGTTTAATAAAAGAAATACATGCAGAAAAAAAATGCAAGAAAATGCACTCATGCCAAATGAGTCATGAATACTGTAAATGCTTCACACAATCTAAAAAGTTAAAGAAAACAGACTTTTCAATCAGGTCTTCAGTTTTCCTAGACCTTTCTTTTTGCTTTGATAAATTAGGAAATGTAAAAGAAAGTCTATACCAACTTATTGACTCTCTATTTTTAAAATTTGCCCTATTCTTGGGGAAAATTATGCTGATACAATAGAAGTCACATTTTCCCTTGATGACTTCTTCTGAAACAGAAACAAATATTCGTATAGCAAAATGTCTATGTTTTTCATAGCAATACAATAGACACTGAAAGTAAAAATCAAGCAACGCATACAAAAACAACCAAAACTGAGGGGCTTAATGAAAGTTTCTTAGGAGAACCCTAAATCTGATACCTGAAACTGAATTGGTGTTAATAAGGGAAGCAGGTGGAAGAGGAGCTTTCAGAATAGACGGAATTTGGGCTTGCAAATTAAGATATCAGAAGAAAGTTTGTAGAGCAGAAAAATAAACAGAAATCAGGATGGAAGGGACATGATCTAGATTATGTCCATCCTGCAGACCAAGTTAAGATTTTCCATTCTCCTTCCACCACTTCCAAAACATGGGAAGTTATTGAAGACATTTAAGGTGAAGAGACAAGGTTAATTTGTGGAAGAATTCAACTTTGTAGTTGATCTTTATCATTCAAATGACTTGCTTAAGTCCAGGTCCAAGTGGTTGAGTCTCAGGATCTCAAGTCACCTGGCTCTGAAAGCCGACAGCCAGTATAAGTGCAGTTGTGGATAAGCCCAGAAATCATCCTGAGGTTGCCAGAAAGAACTCACAAGCATATGACCTTATTTGCCAACAGAGTGCATCTTTGAGAGTTGAGGTGCTGCTACCAAATGACAGGGAGTAGAAGGTATTCTTCTAGTAGCAGTGGTAGAATAATCCCTCACCCAATGTAGATTGATTGCGCAATTATGAAGTTAGGGCACATCTCTGAGCAACCAGGCTGGCATTGGAAACCACGCATTTACCCTCTGGTGTCTTCAATCCCTCAAGTGCTTTTCATTGTTTGCGTGCCAATTCAATACTAAACCAAAGCAAAGGTAAATGTTCCACATCTACACCTCAACTCTAGCCAGGCTATGACTTCTGGGTTGCCCGTTCAAAGTGGCATGG
Organism: Scalopus aquaticus; assembly: GCA_004024925.1. Lineage (NCBI taxonomy): Eukaryota > Metazoa > Chordata > Mammalia > Eulipotyphla > Talpidae > Scalopus > Scalopus aquaticus. The sequence goes on from PVIJ01001383.1 coordinate 78,560, forward strand.
CCGTCTTTGTCATTTTCAGTTGGCACCAATTCAATTTAATCAGTGTCCATGCAGTATCAGTGAACTTTCACCCACGATCCAGGCCAGTCTTCAACCTGGGAACAGCCTTTTACGAATCAGTTTGGCTCAGTCTAGCTGTGAAGTTGGAGAAGGGATTTAACATTTGATACAATATTCTGCCTTCTTTCCCTCCAACAGCCCAAGTGTGGGCTGGCAGAGGCCTCTGATACAGTTGGCAAAATGGGTGGAGCAAATTTAGATAGGTGCAGGGAAAATAATGGAAATAATATATTAGTCAAAAGCCTGTGAAACTTGAGATCTTGTACTCAGACATACAGCAGAGGGGGTTTCCCACTTCTACCTCCTGGGAAATTCTCCAAAGCTGCCCAGTCCCTTCATATTTGCTTCATAACAGGTCGTGGGGCCTTTTTTCCTTCATATGCAGCTCAGAGTATGCAAAAGGTAAGGGACTTAAGATGTTCCTAGAGCAGATACTGAGGTTGGAACTTTTCACATGTGATTTTATTTAATTTTTATCAAAAAGCTAAGTGAATGTGTGATTGTCCTCAATTTATGAGAGAAACGTGTTAGGGCAGCTAACTGACATAGCAAAGATTATGCAACTATGAAGTCGCACAGCAGAGCTCCAAACCCAGATCTTTTTAGTACACCCGCACATGCTCCTATTTGCATATTCAACAATACACTCTCCTTAAATATATTTTGATAAATTAGAATCCTTGAAAACCAAATTATATGTGTTGTGCCAAGATCATAGGTCTATGCAGTCAGAGCTATGCTTTGGTGAGTATCTCTTGAGCTATTTCTTCTTGTGTAGGCTCATTCAAGTGCTTTTGGAGTAGAAAAACACCCAAAGTGATAGAGTAACTATCTCATTCAAATTTGAAATTTAGGCACCAAAGAACAGGGCTCATTTAGAAGCAACATATCAGACCCAAGATCACTGAGAGCCAAGTGCTCACAAAACTAGTTGGAAAGATGCCCCTTTTGCCCGATGGTGCTGGGTGGCAGCATAGAATAAGTGTGGATTTTGAAATGAAGCAAGCGTGTGGGAAAACCTACCACTTTCTAACTGGTTACCTGGACATTTTTCTTTCTGAATCTGGATCTACAGAAAGACATGAGTACCAAAGTCAGAGAAATGCTTTATCATAATGCCGTTGACTACACGACTCTCCTGATAGTTCTCTCTCTCTCTTCCCCCCTCCAACCTTCTCCTCTTACTGTCCTTTTCCTTTTTTTCATCAGTGGTAAAGGCCCTTTGCCTGCATCTCCCTGTATTAACAGCACTGATTGTTGCCGAGCAGATGCTAGATCTGACGTCCATGCTTGCTTTGTTTCCTCTGCTGGAATTGCTTTAATTTCTCATTGCCTGTATGAGATTTTACTATCCTTCAAGATCCAGCAGAAATATTTCTTCACTGATATCTTTTCCCTCTCCACTTTCCCTCCTCCCCAAATAGAATTGATTACTTCTTTTACTTTTTTTTGCCCCAACTGTACCACACACACACACCACACACACACACACACACACACACACACATATATGTGTGTGTGTGTGTGTGTGTGTGTGTGTGTGTGTATAGTCAAAGATTACAACTTTAGGGTATTCTGTGCCTACAGTCAGTATTTCATTTATGATTGTGTCTGGCTTGTTGGTAAGCAGATTCTTAGGAGACATTTTAAGAAGGGTTGAGACATCTCATGGGAGATAATTCATCCTAAGGAAGTCAGGGAAAGAATTTTGGTTTAGTCTTTGGAAACAAGGAAAACAGTATGTCTGCCATTGAGTTTACCTCACCCTTTTCTCATATCCCTCGCCTACCCATTTTTGGATTTAGATTTGGATTTATTAAAAAATAGATATCAGCTTTGCAAGGTGAAGTGAGAGTTAAGAAACGTTTTGCATGTGTAACCAGCTCAGTGAAATTATCTCATGATTGATTAATGATGTCTGCCAGGGTCTTAGAAAATGAAAGCGGACACACACATATGCAGATTTACCATTCCTGGACCAGGCAATATCCAGGTCCACTTCTGGCCCTGAAAGATTATGAATAAAATTTCATCAAATCTGACCTCTATTTAATGCTTCACAAATTATTCTGAGGTCTACATTATGAAGATCAGAGTCGAGATGCTGATTAATGGAGACCTCTGTGTGATGGGCGGCTGTACAGAGCAGCTTGTTCCTCCTGTAGGAAGCCTCCACATTCAGCATTTCCCAGGACAGGTTTATTAACTAAGTTATCTAATGTCATTATTTTTTACTATGCATGATGAATTCCTATCTGTTTCATTTTGGTTTAATTTGAGAGACACTAAGTTCTACTCAATGTGCAAAATTGCTAAGGACGAACTGCTGAGTCACATGATGGCAATATTAAAGCTGTCCCCTGCCATTCTCAGAAACTCCAACATGGAAGCAAAGGAATAAAATATAGGCTGAGGTGTGCAGCCACACACTTTCCATCATTGTTTCACAAACCTTCATACTCGAGTTAGATGAAAGCTTACCTGGATGCCAGAATTTATAACAGACAATTGTAAGAGTAAATGTACAAAAGACTCATGTTTGATATTTTAAGAAAATTTTAAAAAAATTTCAATATAGTAGTAAATATCTTCTTGCTCATTTATCTTTTTTTCTCTTAAAATCTTCAAGTGTAAGTGGTGGGAATCAAAGGGTGGCGGGCTTCCCACTTAGATTCCTGAGAACTTCCCATACCCTTAGAGGGGTATGGAGACCAGCTCAAGCAGCAAGGGTGATTCCACAGGAAAGGGCGATAGAGTGGGAAAAGGAGTTGCTAGTCTTGTTTCACAGAGGGGAAGAAGGACAAGCTTCCGAGCTGAGATCAGCGTTGAGGACAAAGCAGGAAAAGTCATTCTGAGAAAGAGTGTGTAGAGGCCTGGACATGGACATACTAACCAGCACAGCCTACCCAGGAGACTGCAGAGAGTTCTGTACTGCTGGAGATGAACTTCGCAGACTGAGCATGGCATCATAAGTCTGCACAGGGAGGAAGGAGCCAGCAAGCACGATAAGCAAATCTGTTGGAAACATTATATTCTTTGGAAATATGTATTTTTCATTAAATTGGTAATTGCTCGTTTCCTTCTTGCTTGACTTCCCACTCCGAGAGCAAAAGGCAGATCAGATGGAAGTTGTTTTTTTTTTAACTTCACTCATAAACGGTGCTTCTGAACCAAACCATCCGTGACAAACCTGTGTTTGGCCTTTGCTACCCGTAAAGGCTCCTCTCTGCCGCGCCATGGTTGTCTGGCACAGACACTGAGGCAGAGGAAACCGCACTATTGACGGAGGAAGGAGCAAAGGCGTGAGGCTCCAATATCCTGCCCAGTCCGCTGGCCGAGAGTTTCTTCCTGATTGCAAGTGTTCTGCCAGGTAGGGACCCTCACTGAGTAACCCGCATGGGTGGCGATGTCCCCTCAAAATCTTCAGGGCCCCCATTCCCGGCTTAACCTCCTGGTCCTTGTGGGGAAACATATGCCACGCAAAGCTCGTCGTGCTGCAGGAAAGCTGGCTCTGCATGGGGTGCATGCCCTGCTGCTGCAACGCCCGCTGCCCTCTGCCCCCTACATGATTTGTGGGTTATAATCACACTGTATCTCCTTTGTGGTTGTGTTCAATGTGGAATCCACACTTTTGACCACGGTAGCCTGGGGGAGACCCTGGAATACCAGGGAATTGTCGCTTGCTCACATGCGCAGCTCCAGTTTTTAGAACATGGTGTATAATGAACAGAAAGAATTTAATAGACACCGACTGCATGCTATGGACTGGACAGTTTGTCTTGGCTTTTAAACCCAATTAACAGGAGTTGTCTGTAATAGGGATTTCTTACAGATTAAAAAATAATGAAAAAGCCAAGTAAAAAAATAGGGATAGAGGTAGAGAGAGAAAGATATATAGCGAGATACACACGCAGAGACACGCATTCAGCTTTGAAGGAATAGCCAAACAAGTCTATGCAAATTCGCTGAATCCACTTTAGCTACAGTTTGCATCCTGACAATTGAAATGCTGGATCTGAGATACAGACGTGGTGGATCTTTATTTTTTCTGTACTCAACTACACAGTGCAAAGAGTTCCTATATTTTAGTTGGTTGTCAGCACTGAGGGAAGGAAAATATATTATCTGATGAAACTAATTAGGAAGTTAACCAGATCCTACAATCGTTATCTGATGGGTGGATTCCCTGCACAGTCTGTGATTACCAGTTGACACTTCCCTGCAGCTCAGCCAAGTTCCGAATGGGGGTGTGATGAGAAGGGAAAGCCCAAATGGGGCTTTCCAGGGAAATAAACCCAAATCTTAAGATTCAAAAGGAGATGAAAAAATGTTCCCTTTACAGAGATGGTCTCTGGAGCGCATACCCTCAGGCCTAAGAGTCTCGCTGGGCATTTTTTTGTTTAATTTTTCATTTATATCTTTACATTATTATGAATTCCCTGTAGGTTACCCACCATCGATACACCCGTGAACCGTCACTATAGTCCCTTGTGTTCTTTTCTCCCCCATTTTGAGCCTTTTCCCTCCCCCTCCCTTGCTGGATATCTCTTTCTTGTTTGGTTCACCTATATCCCTCCTATAAGTGAAACTGTTTACAATAGCTAAGATATGGAAACAACCCAGATGCCCCAAATACATGACTGGATCAAGAAGATGTGGTACATATACACAATGAAATATTACTCAGCAGTCAAAAAAGATAAACTCATGCCGTTCGCAGCAACATGGATGGAGCTAGAAGGGATCACACTCAGTGAAATAAGCCAGAAGGCTTTGTGGGTATTTTTTTTTTTTTTTACTTTTCCAGCAATACACATTATATGTTTGCTTGTAGTTCTACCTACCTGAACTTTTCTAGAACTTTCCTCTTTGTGCCTTCATGAAAAGTGTAATAGCCAATTTTTCAAATGAGCAAAAGACCCCATAACTTGATTGTGTGTCAGGATCTCTACTGAGTAGAGTGAATGAATGAAATAGCCACTATCCCTGCATTCTGGGGGGTTTACTGTTATAAAACATATTTAAAGGTTTCATTCTATGTGTTCTCCAGACCACCCCAGTAAACAGATGTTAACACTGAAGTTTTAACAAAATTCAAGTGAATTGCTCAGACTGAGAGGTAAGTGAAAGAGCTGGGAATTACATCTAGGTCTTCAGACCCAATTCCTGTGCACGTTCCACTGTCCTGTGCCACTAAGTGAATGTCAACCTCTCCAAGATGCCGTGAGTTCTGCCCGTGCTGAAAATCAGATAGAAAACAGCTCTGTCCAAAGATGACTGAATATGACTTGAAGGAAGCATCTGGAGAATCTGAATCAGGTCTGACTCCTCCTTGTCATCTAAAATAGAACTCTGATTTATAAAATCTGATGAGGTAGTGATACCTCAAGCTGAGTGCATCCAATTTTCTCTTAATTTCTGGGCATTTGACAACATTTCCAGAAGTAAGGTTGGGACCAGAAGACTGTCTAATGGGTTGGAAGGGTAAATGGCAGAAGCTAAATCCTATGGCAGGGATGTCCTCAAGAAGAAGATTTAGCTAAGAACTACTTTGCCAACAGACTAATCAGAGCATCAGCTGTTATCAGGAAAGGAAAGATGACAGAGGTCACCAAATTTGTAAAAAGCTCTTTTAAGAAACATTCTTAATATGTAACTCAGTATAGGATCCAGGGCCTTGAAATGCAAATAGTCATGCTGGACTGGACTTACCGTGACAGTAGCATACAGTGAAGTTGTAACAGTGGAAGAAATAGTTCTAATTTCCTGGACCACACTCATTTTTAGTGTAGTTTATAATCCCATCAAACATATAACATGTGGAAGTATTCTCATCACCTAGAATTATTTGAGAACCATAGGCCTTTGTAAAGGAAGTAGCAAGTATTTTTACCTATAGTGTACTAACTTTATAATCACACTATTTTAATTCAAATTTAATTTTGTGATAACTAAATATTCATATGCAGTTATAATAAATTAATCAAACAGACCTTACATCACCTTTACCTAGTCACCCCAACGGTAATCACTTGCAAATGTACAGTATAATATCAAAATATCGACATGGACACAATAAATACAAAGAATTTTCATCACCTCAAGTTCCTTCTTGTTTCTTTTTTAGAGCCATGCTCACCTCCCTCCAAGTTCACCCCATCCTGCATCTGTGACAACCACTAATCTCATTCCCATTTCTGTAGTCATAGCTTCTCAATAGTGTTATGTAAATTGAACCTTACAATATGCAACCTTTTTGGATTGCTTTTTTGTTTGTTTTACTCAGCATAATAATTTAGAGATTCATCCAGGTTGTTAGTGTATCATTCCTTTTCACTGTTGAGTAGTATTTCATGGGATGGATGTACCATAATTTGCTTAATCACTTATCTTTTGAAGAGTATCTAGTTTCCCCATTCTCTCCAGCTGTTGGATATTACACATACTTATAAATATTTGTGTTTACTTTTTTGCTAAATTTCTTATCTAAGTCTCATTATCTTTGAGAAAAACATCCAGAAACGCATTTCTAGGTGGTCTAGTAGCTGAATAATTTTTTTTGTTTGTTTTTAAGCAGCTACCAAACTGTTTTCTCCTTTTGGTTTCACCAGCCATGTACCTGATCCAGTTTCTTTTCATCCTCACCAGAATTTGTTGCTATCACTAATTTTTATTTTGTAATTTTTTTTGCAGTTAAAAATAACTGCAATAACTATTATTATAAAATAGTTGTAACTGTTATTATTAATTTGGATAGAATTTTTTGATGATACCATCTGTATCTGGAGATTTCTTTTGGGGAGTTTTTTTTTTTTTTAAAGAATTATTTACTTATGCATACAAGGTGGGGTGCAGGCCAGAGGTGTGGGGTGGTGAGAGGGTTCACCAGAGACAGAGTGGGGAGCAGAACAGGCAGTTCGATCAAAATACACTGCCGAGGGGAGCAGCCGGCGAGGCAGGAGAGGTCTGCTGTGCCATGTGGGAATCTCTCCGGGCTGGCATTGAACTCTCTCCCTGGGCGGGTATCGAACTCGCACAGCAGCCTCCAACAGCTCCACAGCGCTACACTTAACCCATTGCTCCCCAGCTGCTTAAAAACACCCCATTCTTTTGGGGAGTTTTAAACTGTAAGTTCAATTCCCTTAACACCTGGTGTGCTCTTCAAATTACTTGTTTTATATTGTGTGAGTTGCTGTAATAGTGTGTCCTTTAAAATAAATTAAATCCATTCCATTTAAGTTTTCAAATACATGTGAATAATGCTGCTGAGGACTCTCATATGATCCTTTGCTTCAAAGTCTGTAGCGATGTTCGCCATTTCATTCTTGTTGTTGGTAATTTGTATCTCCTCTTTGTTGTCTTTCTGAGCCTTACTAGTACTTTGTCATTGTCAGTGAAACCATCTCTTCATTTCATTGATACTTTCAATTTTAAGTTTATTTGATTTTTTTCATTTTTCATTGTGGCTATTATTTATGTCTTACATTATTTTGTATTCCCTGTAGGTTCCCCAACACCAATTCACCTGTGAACTGTCACCATAGTCCCTTGTGTTCTTTTTTCCCATGTTTTGAACCCTTATCCTCCCCCTCCTTCTCTGAATGTTTCTTTCTTATTTCGTTCCCTTATATTCCTGCTATAGTGAAACAATTAGATATTTTTCTCTTTCCTTCTGGCTTATTTCGCTGAGCATGACCCCTTCTAGTTCCATCCATGTTGCTGTGAATTGCATGTGTTTATCTTTTTGATTGCTGAATAGTATTCCATCTATTGATCTTCTTGATCCAGTCATCTATTTTTGGGCATCTGGGTTGTTTATTATTGCATTCCTTCTGCTCATTTTCAGTTTACTTGACTCACCTTTTGCTAGGTTCTTGAGGTGGAAGTCCAGATTATTAATTTGAAACTGTCCTTCATTTCTAATAATGGTGTTTAGGGTTATACATTTCCCTTTTGTGTTAATGCTGGGTACGGAGGGAGTTTTTGCTCCCCAGTAGGCCACTGATATCTCTCTGATTGGGTGAGGTCATCTCCACCAACACCAAGGTCCACATCCTTATTACTGTTGGATAGTGGTTAACATCCTAAATTTCCACCGGGACCCCTCTGACATCAGCCTACTGGTAGACTTAGGGGTGTTTCATTATTGCCAGGTGAGAGTGGAAGTACAGACCCCCACTCAGCTTCTATGAAATGACCCCACAGGGGAGACTGGATCACCTGGTCACAGCCAAAATAAAGTGAACATCTGGCTGTCCACTCAGCCTTTCTTGGCATAGGAGGGGATGAACCCATGGTTATTTTATGTGTTAGACTGGAATGGTGCAGTTATTATGGAAAAGATTTTGTTTTGCTAGGCTGTTCTTTTGCTATTCTTTTGGCTTGAGAGAATTTCTGGGTTACAGACTTTTTCAGTTTTAAATCTTGGATATATGAGACAAAAAGAAAACTCAGGAAATACCTCACTATAGAGTTTCTTAGGTCTCAAGCTATTCCTAAATATTCTTATGTTTCTCAGTATGTAATGTGCAGGAGTTTCTGTCATTGTTATCATTGCTGCACTTAGCAGGAGGAGTAGAGAAAATATATCCACTTCCCAGAAGTGATTTCATACCATTGCTTTTATTCGAGAGATGTATTTTCTTTTTTCTTCTTTCCTTTCCTTCCCTTCCCTTCCTCCTTCCCTCCCTCCCTCCCTTCCTTCCTTCCTTCCTCCCGTTCTTTCCTTCCTTCCTCCCGTTCTTTCCTTCCTTCCCTCTTTCCTCCTTCTTTTCTCTTCTCTTCTTGCTTTGCCTTGGTTTTTTTTTTCTTCTTTCCTTCTCTTCTTTTCTATATCTCCTTGTTCTAAGTATTCCTTATTTTGCATTTTACCAAATATCTAAACAGAAACCATAGTGATATTCTAGTTCTTTCTTCTTTGTCTCAATATGTGCAAAGTTGAATTTTAGCTTGGGGAGTCTCAACCAAAATCATTTTGTTTTTGCAAATCTCTGCCTGCTTTCCCTTCTTTTAGATGTAGTCACAACATCTCATGTTTATTCTCCAAAGTAATCCTGCAGATGCCTACAGCAAAATAGTTTTTGACACAGTAGAAAAAGAATGGATTTTGAATTTACATTGAGTTGAGTTTGAATCCTCCCTCCCTCCCTCCCCACCCCTCTCTCTCTCTATATATATATATATATAAATATATGTATATATCTGCACACACATACGTATGTATATATAAATAGTTATGTGATTGTGGGCAAATTGTCTAACTCCTTTGGTTAGATTGCTTCTCAGTAAATTGGATATTTAATAAGCTAATGTTTACAAAGTACCAAATACAATTCTAGATACATAGTGAGTATTCAATAAAAATTAGTTAATCTAGAATGATTAATTCTCAGTGTTCATCAACCATTAAAGGCCACTTTATCCAGATTGGCTATCAGCTTTATTTCTGCAGTATTAGTATATGCCTTCATTATTTTGTTGTTGTTATTTTATCATTAGTACGTAAGACTGTCTGTGTTGCATGAAGAGGTTTCTGAAATAATTGAAAGAATTCATTCACTATCATTATAATCACTTATGATTATCTCTATCCAATTGAAGCTCCCATTTTATCACAAATAAGTCCCTGGATAAATATTTGCTTAATTAATAATGGAATATTTCCTATGCTCAAACCTAGATTCTGTGAGTACCATCAGGTCCAGTGTTGACTAGAGCCATTTTTTCTTATGGCTTTGCTCTTCATTTGCAGATGGCAGAAAGACAAATCAAGGAAAGTCTAGATTATTGTTGATTTGAGACCAAATTGTATCAACCTTCATCATTTCATGTGAAAAAGAGCTCAACTAGGGATCACTTCACAAAATTAGCTCCTTGTGGTTGTTTATCTGTGATATCAGTGCATTCTGGATGTGATGAGTTCAGTGTAAGAGAAAACACAAAGGTCATTTAAAAAATTGCAAAAACATGAAGGAAACACCTTATTATTAAAATCTAGTCATGATTGGTCAAAACGCAATTCACTGCAGTTAGAAAAGGATTCACCAGGTATCTTCCCCAATATTTTTCATAAATTACTTACAATATTTATATTTATTTAAACCATCTTATATTTTTAATAAAAATTCGACCATGGTATAAAATAAAATCATGGTCTTAATTTAAAAGCCATATTTTTCTATCTCATTGCTTTTTGATGAGCCTCTGTTTCCCAAAGCAACTATTTTCACTTACATTTGTGTTTTGTTCTGGTAATTTAACTCATACAAAATATTTGACTAATGAAGCCATTTCTTGATTGATTGATTTTGTGTATTTCCTATTAATTCTGTATATTGGAGATGAAGGTTTATTACACTTTTCCAATTCTATCTGCTATCATCACAAGATCATAGTGCGATCATCTGTAATTAAATGACTATTTGATGTTTAAATTTTCTTTTTTGAATATTTGGGTATCATTCATTACTAAGCCAAATCTGGAAATAATGTTTACTTTGGGGTGAATCTCCCCCTTTACTTATTTGATTGCTTGGTTTTAACATTACTTCTACTAATATTTCTTCTCCATTCCTTCAAAGTGACATAGAACAATTCTTTTAATCCTTCCCTTGGGTTTAGGCATATTACATATCCCATCACTTCATTTCCTTCAGACAGCTACCCACCAGAATACATGCTTTCTACTGGTTATATCTCTGTGCTCGATCTCTACTTACATTTGCAAAATTATATGCATGTGCATTATAACATGCATTATAACATAAATTTGTGCTTTTATTTATTGCTCATACTTGGATTGATTATTTTACTTAGTAAATGATTACATTTTGAAATCATTTTTAGATGGAACTTTGAAGACAGCCAGCTATTAGGGTCTAGCTTCTAGTTTTACTTTTGAGAAGTAGGATACTATCTTATTTCTTATACAAATGTGGAGCCTGCTTTATGTTCCTGAAAACTTTAGGATTTTTTTCCTGTACATTATTGTTTGGAACTTTGTGATGTAACTTGTGCACATTTTTTCTCATTTGTTTTCCCGATGCTCTAGAGAAAACAGTTCTTTGATTCTGAAACTTTCTTTCTTTCTTCCTTTCTTTTAATTTTCTTCCTCCTTTAAAAAAATTTGTTTTTTGATGTACCATTGGTTTATAGTATGATTTGTTTCAGGAGCACAGTTTTATGTTTTCTTGATTCATTATTTTTTTTTCTATAACTTCATCTCTGTTTTGCTTCTATTGCTTTTCTGAAACTAAATTTTGGATATTGGTAAGCTTAGATTTATTAACCAACTTTAACTTTCTTGTATTCCATTTTTGTAGCTTTTTGATTACTTTTTGGGAGATTGTATCATTTTTGATTTCCAAATATAATATTTATTATTTTTAGTCATCAAAATTTTAATTTAAGAGTCCTGAAGTTTTATGTGGCATCCTATTCTTGTTTCATAGATAAATGATCTTTTTTATCGATCTGAAAATATGAATTAATTATTAATTAAGGTATTTTTTTTCTGTTATCTGCATTGTCTGTTTTCTTCAAGTGGCTCTTTCCATATTCTTTTTGGTCTTTAGCCTCCAAATTGGAAATCTATTAGTAATCTTAATTGTCTATTGATATTTGGGGATGAGGTGCTATAAAACTTACGAGAGCTCTATGTAAGTGAGCTGGATTTGCCAACTGGTGAACTTTTGAATGAAATGGAAACCAGTTTATTTAACTGAGATGTACTCAAATAACAACAGTCACAAGTCTGTTTTTGGAAACTAGTTTTTCCACGTAAAACTACTTTCTTCTTGAAAAGGACATAATTGAGAGTGAAGAATGGGGTGGGGAGGAGGTGGGTGTTGGTGGTGAATTTTTGATTGTACATTTTCTTGGAATCCAGCAAAGCAAGTGAGCCAAAGTCTTCTTGTTGAGTCTTTCTGATTTCCTCCATTGAACCTAATACCCTTGAGTCTTGAGCTCTCACTTATCCAACATTTACCCACAAAATACTGGAGTAGATGCATTGCCTTGTATTGGAAATAAGAACACAGTTGGTATTCAATGACCTCGTGGACAATCTCTTGATAATCCTCTTATTTTCCCTTTACTATATGTGAGTGCAAAGAGAGAGTAAAGAAAAGTTTATTTAAAGGAAGAAAGTAAGGACTCCCAGGCACACTGTAATTTTTCACACTGCTAATTTTTAAGACTTTCTGGGTTTTGCAGCATAAATGATCTCACTCCCCAATGGCTTTTTCTTTGTACCTACTTTTCCTCGTTATTTCTTTTCTTTGTTATTTTCTCCACTTATTTTCAGTCTTTCTTAAAATCCTTTATGGTTCTTGTTTTCCAGTTCTCTTCCTTTCCATTTTCTGTGTCTCTAAATTTACAGCTTTGTAAATAGAGAACACATATAAAGGCATTCATTTATTCAGTCATGAATTGTTTGAAGTCAAAGCTATGTGTTTTACACCATTGTTAATATTTTATTGAGTTTTAAAATTACCAAGATAGATATTGGATTATAAGGAATAAGCATTTATATAGGCTATGTACAGAGATTTGGCAAATGTCATGGATAATTTGAGAAATTCTTCAGTCTAGACTGACTATTTTGAAAATTAATTAGAAAGTCTTTTAGCGTGATCTCCTCCTTTAATTGACCTAGAAGCTGTAAATTAGAATTGAAGCCAAAAGAGCATCATAAATCATGGTACTTACCTAGATTTTTATGTCAGAATCATGATATCATTATCCTCTTTTTCCTCATCCAATCAACCACCAAACTACTTTAGTTTTTTTTCTCTCTTGAATCCGTCTGCTTCTTACTTTCTCCATAACTGATAGTAGTGTCCAAATCATCATCATGTTTTTCTTTGATTTCTGTAAGAATCATCTAACTGAGCAGCTTTCCCTCTTTGTACCCATTCTCACTTGGTAGTCATAGCCTATTCTTAAATCACTTATACGCTTATAGCATGTCTTAGAGAAAACCATTCAGAGCTGCCCATTTATCTTAAAGACCAAACTCCTTATCATGGCCACACTGTTCTGAGTGGTCTGAATTCAGTTGAATTCTCAACTCCATTTGCCCCCCTAGCTTTGTTGAACATTTAGTTTCTGCTATGCTGCAAGCTTCTCTGCAGCTCAGAACCTTCACTCAGCTACTTTGCCTGGAACTCAGCTACTTTACTGGTTTCTCAGAAAATCAATTCCTTGCATACTTAGCAGTCAGGGTCACCATTTGGTAGAGCAAAAGGTCCGGGGGGAAATCCTGGAACATTTGCAGAAGAACATTCAAACCTCATCTCTGTTTTCTTTTTCTCAAATGGTGTGACTCTGAGTCACTTTTTTTTTTAAAGATTTATTTATTTATGTATACAAGCTGGGGTACAGACCAGAGGCATGGGGCAGCGAGAGGGTTCACCAGAGACAGTGGGGAGCAGAATAGGCAGATCAACAGAATTACATTGCTGAGGGGAGAAGCAGGCGAGGCAGGAGAGGTCTGCTGTGCCATGTGGGAATCTCCCCAGCCTGTTGCCGAACTTGTGTAGCCGCTGCCGACAGCTCCACAGTGCAGCACTTAACTGCTGCGCCACCAGGGAGGCCCTACTCTGAGTCACTTTCAGGTTCTTAGAGGCTGTACATTTGGTCATCATGGGTAATTTACTCAAATAATAGATAAAAAAATTCATCACAATGCCTTGCATCCCCCCCTTCGGTTGAACTGTCAATAACTATGTGGCCAATGTATGAAAATTTGGAGAATGTTTCATGCACAATAAAAAACATATCAACACATATAGAATGGTAAAACTCTTTTGCTCTAAGTTCAAGTAAAACTTTGAAAAAATATGTCAATATGTCAGTGAAAAAATATGTCAAATAATGAACTCTGAAATTATTAAAAAAAAGCTAATTCCGAAATTACTTCGAGGACTTTCCTAATATTTTTCCTATCTATATACTTCTAAGCAAAGGCATACCATCTTCCAAACAAGAAACCCCTCATATTTTCAAAGAAAACATCCATAAATGTGAGGTATATCATTTAGAAGACAAATGGGAAATGTTAATATTAATGGCAATGCTAGTGCTAACTTTTAGCACAAAATATGGACCCAGGTCAATTACTTGAGATTTGGTGTACACATTTCCAGGCTTTCTGATAGCTTTTATTGTCAATGCCAGTTCAAAAACTATTATCCCCCCATTTTATTCTAGCTCTAGTCCAAAATTCCTATGACACATAATATGTACATCATTTTACTGCTATTTCCCCAAATCTCCATTCACCATGTATCTCTTCCCAGAACATCAGTTTGCAATTTAATTTTGGAAATTGTAAAATGACAGAAGTGTATCATTTATATTGAACTGATTTAAGCAGAATTCACATACAGACCATAATTTTTCAGTAAGATTTTCTAATCTATTTAGAAGAAACAGTACTATTTTTACAGTATTTAATTGTATTTTGTACACTTTCCCCCTAATTTGGATTTAAGGGTTTCAACTCTACTCATCCCCAGGAAAAGGATATAATTTCCCGACAAAAGATTAAGAACTTTCTTTCATTAGTATTGTGAGTAATTTCCCATTCCTAGCCACAGAGCATGCAGAAATATAAACTAACTTTCAGTTGGTCTTTTAATTCAGGTCAATCAGAATTTCTACAGCAAAAGAATAGTGTAAGTGTAGTCCAAGTTAAACTGTGCTTAACTGTTGATTTTTTAATGACTATGTAGTGTTCTTTTTCTTCTTCTCCATTAATACCTTAAGCTTTCAAAACTCCAAATATATGAAGCAGTAGGAGAGAGTGAATGAAGCATTCCAGTGATGAGATGTTTATCAGGTCCTCAAGAACCCTACGGAGGGCCTCACGGCCCCATCTACTCTGTTAGCAGATGAGGACCTGGGACACATGGAGAGGTCCATTGACTATTGCAGGTGTACAATTCCTTCATCTTGTGGGTCTTTTCATTTTATTGTTCTGACTACTTATTTTCTCCTTCTAAAGTAGTTTACTAGACATGGAACCGTTACTGTGTTCAGAGATATTTTTTAAAAATCTGTTAACAGGCAACAGACATGGGAAGGATCTTGCTCACTGCATTCTCAATTCTCATTCTCTCTTTCTGAAAAGACCTGAAGATGCAATTCAGCAGAACAGAGATATTGGGGGAAAACCCAAGCTGAAGTTACAACAGCAAACCCTGGTTTAAATTAAGCTGAAAAAATAGGAATTGACAGAACATACTACACATATTATGAAGATTACCTTCCAAACTAATGGTTGTTATATTCAGTGAAACAGCATAACTCTATTCCATGACATTTTACAGGAACACAGTCCCACACAGGAATATAGTATAAGGTGCTGGTTTGTCAGAGGGATTAACTGACCTGGGCTTCCTGAGCACCAGGATCTTGCCTGAGTTTCCAGCTCACTTAAATCTCACATGTAAAAGTTAATGAAAGTGATTTCTTAACTGAGGTCTTCATCAATAAACAAATAAATCATTTGTTGATAATGACAGCACATTTTATTTACTATTTACATGGCAAAACTTGTTCTAGAAAGTTGGTGGATCCTCTCTTTTTAGCTTCCCTATAGTTCTAGAAATCTAGAGGAAAGTATAATATCTCCATTCTGTAGTTGGAGAAATTGAGTCTTGGAGGCTAAGAATTTTGCCTTACTAATTCTAAAACCAAAGTTCCAAAGTTATGCCTAGATCTCTATACTCCACACACACATACACACACATGTGTGGGCGTGTGCACGCACATGCACACACACACACACACACACACACACCCCCTAGTGCCCAAGCATTTTTGTGAGAGAGACCCGGGGGTGAATTTATAATTCCTATGACTAGGAAATTTTAGGGAAGTGTAGCTCGGTTTCAGTTTAACTAAACCTTTCTGCACATTCAGTGGGTCCTGGTTTGTACAGGGGGAAACAGATGGATTACAAATGATCTCAACTTTGAGGAGTTCACAGTATCATCTAAAAGAGGCCCATGTAGATGTATAATTTCATTTCAGTGTGGTAAAGGCAATGGGAGATGTTTGAATTTTACCAAGACTGGCCTTGACCTTCAGCAGTATTCCAGGGACATCCAACTTGGCTGTTTCTATGTTTCAGAGTTCTGGTCCTACAAGTTGGTAATTAATTGAATCCTTCTGCTGAATGAGTCACTGTGTGAGGCATTAGAGGTACAGAAATGACCAAACTACAGAAAGATTTAGAGTTCAATGTCTAGAGACATGAAGGTCTCACCAGATCCACCTACAATACACTTGTCATTTTCTTCTATTAGCAGTGATTATTCAGAGATATTTATGCCTTTATATGATCAGTTTGCTTTAATTTATTCCAGTCTTTAAGTTGTCGTCATTAATTATTTGGTCATAGTTGCTTTGATTCCTTTTTTGCTATTTCATGAATCATAAAAATGCTGACAGTAAGTACTTTTCTTAACTCCACCCCCATTCTGAGAAATGCCTGCTACAACACATTTCCTTCCTCTGCAACAGGAAGCATTTCTTACAAACTTCCATTTTTTTTGGCCAGAGCGGACATGTTTTACCTTAACCAGGATTCCTTAATGCCCATAGAAGCTCCAAGCCCACCCTGAAATTTTGCTAATTTACTGTTTCTGACCCAATTATCTCTGAAATTTAGGAGCAAGACTGTTTTTTTCCCTTCCTCTTTGCTAAACATGGGCGATTAGGTTAATAAAAATAGTCAAGTGTGCTTCATGTTTACTAAGTAAATAAAGTGAAAGTAGAGATTATTTATCCAGCTTTCTTTTTTTAAAAAAGGGCTTTCCCTTTTAAATGATCCTTAGGTGTATGTATGGCTGGATCTCCATTTTGAATTTTTGAACTCTGGGTGGTAATTTACTATGTGATCTTTGGAAAGTCATTTTAGGTTTCTTGCCCACAGGTTGCCATTTTTCCAATGAGGGTTAAATGAGATGATCTCTAAGCTGTATTTCAGCTGTAATATTTTATCATACTATTGTTGAATGTCAAAGATCATTTTGTAGCAAGTTTTCTGGAAGCTCAAACTGCTTTGCACCAGTTCACAGCCAGCACAGACTAGACCCAAGTAAGTAAATTTGTAAGTTTACAAAATCTCAGACTTCAAAGTGACTTGTCAAGGTCACAGAGCCCAACCCCCTATGGTAATACCTGAATACCTTCTACAACATCTCCACCATGTGGCCAACCTGTCTATAGGTGAACAAGACCTCACTTGTGGACATTTTATATCCTTTGTGATACTATAATAAAGTTTGTTCTCCAGTTGTTCCAAAATAGGTTGCCCCATATTTTCCACTATTGGTTCTGAACATTATACCACTTAGGACTTCATTAAAAAGCATAATTCCTATTGCAACTAACCATCCTTTAGAGATTTGACGATGATGACACAAATATCCTTGTCTCCAGGATAAACAGCTCAGTTCTCTAAAGCATTCCTGCTGCGCTAACAATGAATGTGTTGCTAATTTTGATCACTTTCCTTTCATTTGACCCAGATTGTCAATGTCACTCTTAGTGGCTTGCAGGACAGATCAAATGTCCTAAGTCATCTTAGATGACAGAATTTGAAAACTAATTTTGAGAGAGGAAGATAATTTGATAAGAGTTTGCCACTGTAATCTGAGAAAAACAACAGGACACCCTGCAAAGAGGGTAGGAGGATACCAATGGTTCTTGGATATTTTTGTGTTTAGTTTTAAATGCCTCACCACAAATAACATGATCCCTGAGATCTCCTCAGTTTAGAGTTTAACTTACTAGTACAAGACTGGACTGTAAAAGAACTGTGATTATATCATGTTTACTATGACTCAAATGCCTTACAGTATCCCTCAAGTGAAAGGAAGATATCAACATATTATATGAAATCTCCACTTCAATAAATAGATGAACATATGGGAACACTTGTTGACAGTCTCCTCTGGATGGTTTTAAGGGGAATTGTGGTTGAAAACTTAGTTGGGACCAACTGAGTAGATGAAGACCATCATACATAGTTTTCCCCCACTGGGGCAAAGGATTTGGAAGAATGAGTCCTGTGTGTCTGTGTGTGGTCATTTTTCTCCTGGGATAGTGTTGTCCTTCCCACGGAAGCTAAGAGGACATTTACCTTCAGGCCACTGGAACAGCGCTCACTGGTTGTGGGGAAGATGCTAGAAATGAACAGTCCAGAGCAGATCCCAATTTGGGGTAAGTAGACTTTTGTGCATATCTTTTCAGTTACTGGGGTTCAGTCTCAACTGCTTTATTCTTAGAGTGCATTAAGCATAGAACCGCTGTCCCTGGGACATCTACCCCACACCATGTACAGCAAAGCCTCCATTCTCCCGAGATGTCGATGGCTATGCAGTCAACCCTTAAGACAACAAGGCAAATTGTCAGGAGACATCCTTGGGTCGAGGATCAAAAAGAACAGAGTGTTTCAGATGACCTATGCAACAAAATGGGTTTCTGAATATACCACTCCTAAGCTTTGTGACACATGATTGAGCCATGCGTGTGAGGAACATTGGCTGGTTAAGGGGAACATTGAGTTCATATATGTAAAGTATTAGAATGGTAAGTTGGTTCAGAATAAATGTTCAATACATGATAATGTTGGTCACAAGAACTAATTATTATTGGCTCAGAATTTTCATTTGTGGGTAAATGAAGATTATTTTGGTTATATGCTGGAATGGTGTAGATACATTGCCATCTCTTATACTTTTGACTCCATTCTGTATTGAAATTTGAGAACTGATTCAGATTGATAAACTTTCATCCTTTGCAGTGAAAAACAAGAACCACTATCATTCCTTTACTCCAAGCCTTCATTCACTCCCCCATTACACAAAATAGTCTAAAGTCCAAATGAGGATAAAGACACACAATGTAGTAGTATTCTGCACCCCGTCCAGCCTCTCCTGTTCTCTCCATCCTTGCCCGTGGCATTGGACTCAGAGCTGTTTCAGTTTCACTACCACATGTTTTTGTTGATATTGTTCTTTCTTCCTGGAGAGCCCATTTTATGGCAGAAAAAAAAGAGCTAGATAGTAGCTTTTAATGTTGGCATCACTTGAATCTGCTCTGTTATAGCCTGTAGATATTCAGTGTTTTGTTGGCAAGGTAGAGGATTACCTTCTATGTGTCAAGTTGAGATGGAGGCACTGGGATAAAGAGATAAGACAGCATGCTACCTGTCTTCAGGTGGCTCAACAGAAGAGTAAGCAAGATTGGGATAGAAGGAAAGCTCAGCTGGTGAGCGCTGGATTAGACCTGAGTGTGTGGGATATGTGAATGATTGGGCGCTGCAGAAAGAGCAATTCTTCTACAATGGAATCGTTGGGTGAATGTCCTATCATAGAAGTGTGCCTGGACTTGGTCTATGACAGGTCTGTGACTTTAAAAGAACCAACTTTGCCAGAAAGAAAATGTTTGTGCAGTGTACTCAATGATGTTTTCATACTTTATTGTGATAACTCCCAAAATACCACCATGCCATCTTCAGGGCAATACTGAAAGGACCCTAACAGATCATAAAGAGATACTGGGCCAGGCCAGGCTTTGTCAGCTGTGAGCTTCTGGGGGCAATGGGACAACACAGGGAGTTTCCATTATAGTTTTCTTAATATCCCTCTAGGCCCAATTTGGCAATAAATGTGAAGTTCCCTGAATTTAATCAGACAACATTTACTCTGTCTGAGTTCTAGTCTGGGGCTGAATCTTCAAAGATCTCCGAGTCCTGATAGGGCCGTGAATTTCTGAACCAGACTGGTGGAAACTGAGAGAGCAAGTCGTTTGTTTGGTTGGCAGCCGCCAGCCTGCTTGGTTCCCTCTTTCCAACCACTTGGGACCTGAAGGAAACAAACAGAATAGAAACCCCCATGCTTTCCACCAGTGATCCCCTTTCCTGTGCTCCCCACATTCTGTATTATCTGTGCTCATACCCCTCCCCACCACGGAATACAGGAGTGGGCTCGGGAGTAGGGCAGCCCCAGATTGAGGCATGGAATGTTACTTCAACTAAGTCCTCCCTTGAAGGGGGCGGTTTACATGCCACCTGCACATAGAGAATGGTTAACAGACAAATGATAGCTGATAATAATTAGTTCCATTATTATGATTTCTATATCTGCGGCAGGAGCAGGTCAAGGATTGGAGTCCCTGGACTCTAGTGCAGCATATTTTGAGTCTCAGAGTCCACGACACGCTTTGCTTAATGCTTCTCTGATCCATTAACACAAAAAAAAAACAAGCTCATGCATTTGTATCATACCCAGGGACATAGCCCCCACCACACACACAGTCTGGAAATCCCACCTACTCCTGCCCACCCTCAGCCTGAGGACTTGGATTCTCTCAGTTAGAGATGCTCATCTCTAAAGTTCCCTCAAGATCTGCAAACAGACCTAAACCTTTTAGGCATCAACCTTCTTATTAGTCCAAAAGAATCTGGCTACTGCCCAGAACGAGCAGGTTTGTAAGAAAGTGGAGGTGGGGAGGTTCAAGGGGAAGGCCCCGGAGATGCCTGATGGTGAGAGGATGTGGGCACTAGATTTCAGGGGCAGTGTTCAATCAAAAAGGGCAGGAGGGAAGGACACAGGTGATCCTTCCTGTGGAAACAGGGTGTTCTCTGTGGTGAGTCACTTGTCTGGGGTTCCCCCAATCATAAGCACCAAGTGGGGTCTATGAGAGTCGTTGAATGCAGAGGTTGTGTCGGAATGAGGACCGGAAATCCTGGCACCCCGAACTACCCTTGCTACTGCCATTTGCTCACCTGCTGTGAGACCCCAGGCAAGGCTAGTCCTGCCTGGAGCCATTTCCTCCTTGTCCATCAGAGTGGGTATATTTGGAGGAGGGAGTGATTTGCACTGGCATAAGCAGAATAGAAAGTGAGACTGAGAAAGGTGATGAAAAAGAGTAACTGAGAATGCGAGAAGGAATGGAGTTGCTTGCTTTCTGCATGGCCGGCGCTGGTTGGGCTGAGGAGGGAGCTGCATAAAACCCAGTCCTGTTCCAGAGGCGCCTGTAGTCAGGGCATGAGTTAAGAAAATGGACCACAGCTCTGAGCCTGCTATCAACACAGAGCAGAAAATGACAAGGCAGATGTCAGCCAAAGTGCGGAGGCTTCTCCATTTGGTCCAGGGTAAAAGTCCAGCCAGGGGCTGCTAGAAGACTCAGAGCTGCTCTCTGGCTTTGCTTCCTCAGGTTCTCACCTGGCCCAGCTGTGCCAGGTGTTGGGGTGGAGACAGGCACGGACCTTTTCCTTCCTCTTAGCATTTCCTCCATGTAAATACACATCCTCTCGAGAAAAAAAATAAATAAATAAGACATCCCTAGTAAGGGGATCCAAATATTTACTTAGTAAAAAACCACAATGAGAATGTAAGATTCTGAAATTGCTTGAAATTTCTAAGCCTGTGATTTCTCTTTGTTGTCTACTTCATAATGGTTTGAGAAGATAGTGATGATGGTGACGATGATGAGTATGATGACGACATCAGCGATTACCATGGTGATGATACTGGTAACTCATCCCCTACTGTGCATCGAGGAATTTGCATGCATTGTGTGAGACATTAGTTCTATTATTGTACCAGTATTATCGATGAGCAAATTGAGACACAGAGTTGACTACAATGACACAACTTTGTAACTGTGGAACCCTCTTCAAACCCAAGTGAGCCCGATTTCAGCATCTGAGTCCTTCACTATTCTGCCTGCCTGTATGATGCTTCAAGGTCTTAGATGCTGAGGAAGCAGGAAAGGAAGAGTTGGAGATGATATGCTCTACTCCTAAAAGGGGGTGCCTGAATGGAGAGAATGGGGGTGGCAGCTGTGAAGAAGAGAACAAAACAATCCCATTCTCTGGGGTCTACCATAAGAAAGGAAGACCGCATTTGAGCATAGAGCTGTGAACAGGGACCCAGGCAAGGTGAATGGACCTCGCTGCTTCCAGACAGGAGCCAGCTGCTAAGAAGAAGAAAGTGGGGCCTCCCTGGTGGCTCAACATATTAAGCGTAGCACTATGAAGCTATGCAGAGCCACCGCAGCACGAATTCGATACCTTGCCAGGGAGATTCCCACATGGCGCAGCAGACCACTCCTGCCTCCCCCGCTATTTCCCTCAGCAGTGGACCACAGTCAATCTTCCTGTTCTGCTCCCCACTCTGTCTCTGGTGAATCCTCTCACCAACTCACACCTCTGGCCTATACTCCATTTTGTATGCATAAGTAAATAAATCTTTAAAAAAAGAAAAGAAAGTGATTTGGGACTTTACCCTCTTGCACTGGGCTTGCCCTTTTCCCATAGGGCAAAGCAGGAGAAGGAGATGCACAGCACACTCATTGCAACCTACTTTTTAAGGTCTCCACTCTCTATCCAGGGTTTGTGGTTGCACTTCCCCTTTAGAAGTGTCTTCTAGCCCCATTCACCCTATGTAGATTTCAGATGGCTACTTCAAAAGATCCACTAGTTCATTTGTCACTCTCAGTCTATATTGAAAATTGCAAAGCACTTTTCCCCTTTGTTGACTTAATAGGTTAGGGGAATTTGCACTGTAGACTCACAGTGGAAGATGGAGACTCCCTTTTGCTCAGCTCAAGAGAAAAGACAGGTAGCTCTGCAGCCCTCTGCCCGCGGTCTAGTCCTGTCCCACATCTTCTGTCTGGAAATTGTATGGGCAACGCCATCATGACCTCCATTTCATTACATCTTTTCCAACTCTTTGCTTAATGAGATTCCCGCCAAGAAATGAGGTTCACCTAGAAATTGATGATGATTAAAATAGAGAGTTTGGGGCTCTTTGGAGGCTTTGGGTTTTTCTGAGCAGGATCACTATATATAGTTGTTCTTTTAAGTTCTGATCTACTGCAAAACCCAGCTTCCTGCTTTCTCTGAAAAAAGGTGCTTGAACTCACAAACAGAGGCCCAGGCACCCAGAAACACATGCATTCACCTCAGCATGGGTTGCCTTTTAGAAGGTTCTCATATGAAGGAAAATGAAATCCTTTCCCCTCTACCACCCACGCTGTGTAGTCCTCACTCCCCTCCCACACCCACAATCTTCTTCCACTTCCTTTCTCTGAATTAGCTATTAACAAGGGCGTTACAGCATGCTATCTAATAGGACAAAAACAGCATTAGTGCCTGGCCTTCCCCATAGCTCCTGCTGAGTGTTTTACTGATATTGAGTACCCATATTCTCACTGGTTTGCAGTTACTAGGTACAGAGTGAAGAACAATAGCCTTGCATGGAGATGAAAGAATATTCACATTGAGCTTTGAGATTTGACGAAGTTACTCTGATTTCCTCATCTGTGCATGTGGTTATAGGAAGATTTAATAAAAGCATGGCCGTGCTAGTGGTACCTTATTATTAAAGACTCAGGGGCTGTTGAACACCATCAAAATTATTCTAGCTTGGATGCACTTAGTGCTGCATAAGTATTACTGCAAATACAAAAGTCACGTTTTTCAGTCACATTTTCTTTTCACCATATGTAATTTGCACGGGTAGCAAATAAGTTCTTAAAATAACCAAACCTCTTATTGAAATAGCTTTTAAAAATACATAATCAGCCATTGATAATTTTAACTTTGATCACGTAGTAAGGTAGGTTTGCCACTTTTCTCCAGTATAAAATGATTATTTTTCCGTTTGCAATTATCAACTAGTTTGTGGGAAAAACATCATCAAAAATGGAATGAACTGATTCCACTAAGTCTTAATGAGATACACTGACAGGTCTTGTGGAGTTCCTGCCCAATATGTAACTCTAATGAATCTAATCATTAGGAAGTACCAGGGAAATCCAAACCAAGGAGCCATCTCCACAATTAGTGGCTGGTATTCTTCAAAAGTGTCAGTATTATGTAATACAGTAAGGCTGAGAGACCAGCCCCAAATAAGGGGACCAACAGACACGGAGTTCAGATGAAACAAATGATTTTAAATTCTATGTGAACAGGAAAAATTGCTGTAGAAGACATTATTGAAATATTTGATGAAATTTGACAATGATCCATAGGCTAATTAATAATCTTGTGCTGGAGATAAATTTACTGATTTTATCATTGTATGGTGGTTAGGGAGGTAAATACATTGATCTTAGAAATTATATACTGAAGTACTTTGCAATGAAGAGGCAAGCTGTCTGTAAATTTCTACCACCTATTTAAGGAAAATAGTGAGTGTGTAAGTTCAAGATTCAGAGAGATAAAAAGGAAGGTTTCCAGTGGCATTATGAGAAAGCCCTGGAAAATTACTAAGGGGATGCCATCTTCTTTTGTTTTTTAAGATTTATTTATTTTTGCATGCAAGCTGGGGTGCAGGCCAGAGGTGTGGGGCGATGAGAGGGCTCATCAGAGACAGAGTGGGGAGCAAAACAGTCAGATCGACCGAAATACACTGCTGAGGGGAGCAGCAGGCGAGGCAGGAGAGGTCTAATGCGCCATGTGGGAATCTCCCTGGCTGGACATTGAACTCGTGCTGCAGCCGCCGACAGCTCCACAGCGCTGCACTTAAACCATTGGGCCACCAGAGAGGCCCCATCTTCCTTCTTGTTGCACTTTGTGTCTGTCATACTAGCCAGGCCCACCCTCTCTTTATATACTCGTTTGTTTATCTTTCTATTTTCTGAAATCCTCTCTTTCTCGTTTTTGTTCCTATCTGGGAAAAAAAAGCTTCTTAAAACCTTTCCATTTTAATGTACACAATGATTTATTTTTCACTCAAACTCTCAGCTATGCCTAGCCTTATATAAAAACCTTTTGCTTTCTCCCCCTTAAATAAAGGGATATCTATCTGGAATTTTCCAATTTTGACAGCCAAAGAATTGTTGGAATCTTTGACACTCCAATCCTTTTTATAATTCAGGTTCTGGGATTGGCTTCACTTGTGTTTTTAAGGAATAGTGTAAAGTATATTCTCCCACTGATGTGTGTTATTTTTCTCTATGGGGGGCAAATGGGCTACAATTATTTATTAAAAAGAGTAATTATTTTTATTTTCACTATATTTTTCCTTTTGGAGAAAAGGACTTTTGTAAAGGGAAGTACATAAGCATTGGGGGCAGATCTATTTAAGTTCTTACCATTACCTGCTTTAGTGATTCTGACCTCATGCAAAATATCCATCAATTCAAAATATTCAACAAACTCATGTCATCTGTCAGGTAAGAGCAGAAATATCTAGGACAGTGATACCAGCAAAAAGGAAGTATAGGGATTTCTAGTGCCAGCAAAATAGAGGTATAGGGATTTCTAGTACCTGTCCCCTCCCAGAAATGGAACAACTCTTAAAATATCTTTATAAGAGCTAAGGATTCCAGGTGAAGAATTATAGCACTGAAGTGGAGCACAGATTTAAGGGAAGATATCGAGGAGGGTAGGAAAGAGGGATTTGCATTACTTCCATTAACCCTCCCCCACCCTGCAGGACAGAGACCTTCCCTGTGGAAAAATAATGAAAGGAGGGTCAGACTTTACCATGAACTGCAGTGCTGCCTATTTGTGTGGCTCTTGGTGATTTCAAGCTTCCAATCAGCACCCGTCAAACGAGGCTCCAAGAGTGTACTTGTGAATGGACCCACAGATGGACCTAGCAACATGTTCCTGATGTCCTCAGCCTCAAGGCCAGATCCTACAGATCTAGGTTCCCAGGCAAACACAGTTCCAAACCAACCATTACAGACCCAAACTCCAGGCTGGACCCGGAGTCTCCAGGTTTTAGGTTGGCTCTCCAGCTCCAGACTCCAGGTTTGCCCTAGTACCTTATCAGCCCCGAGAACTCAGCCTCTAGGCCTGCTCCACTGAAAGATGGATCTCGGCCTATCCCAGTATCAGACTGAATCACCCAGCAACCCAGAGCCCAGATCCACTGTGCTAGTGCCTGTTGGGCCTTATGGGTCCAGGATTCAGATCCACCAACACAGGCTCAGGTCCCAGACATGTCAGCACAATCTTAGTGCTAGGACTACACCAAAGAACACAGACTCCAAACCTACCACTAAGGTTCCAGGCACAGACTGGCCCCAGTATCCATGTACCCGGCTGACTCCCCTTTCAGACCCAATGATCAGACCTGCATGCCCAAAGACCCCAGCTGCAAGCCCATTCATGTACAGCACCAAATGGCCCAAGAGAATCTCTGGATGGATTGATCAGTGAAGGATTTTGCCAGTGAAAGTAACTCTGTAAAGACTGGAAGAAGTGCTTACTTCCTCAAATGCACAGACACCAATGTGAGGCTATACGGATCGTAAACAATCAAGGAACCATGACATCACCAAAGGAAACTGATAAAACTCCAATAACTGATCCTAAAGAAAGGGAGATCTGTGATCTGTCTGACAAAGCATTCAGGAAAATCCTCTTAATAAAATTCAGTGAACCACAAGAAGACACATCTAGACAACTAAATGAAATCAGAAAATAATTCATGACAAATAAGTTTAACAAAGTAATATAAGCCATTGAAAAAAGTAGAAATCTTAGAGTTGAAGGATTGAATGAATCAGAGATTTTAGTAGATAGCTTCAATAGCAGGCTCAATCATGTGGAAGAAAGAATTAGTAGACTAGAAGATAGGTCATTTTGAAATCATCTATTTAGAGGAACCAAAAAAAAAAAATGATGAAAGTGTGAAGTCAGTGTTTATGAATTGTAGAATAGCATTAAAGAAATAATATGCATATTTTGGCATCTCAGAAGGAAAAGAGTAAGGGCAGCAAGCTTATTTAACAATAATGAGTAAGAACATCCCAAATCTGGTCCGTAAGAGAAAGAAATTTGCAAATCATTTTTGTAGAATATGAAAATTTGAGGAGTTAGAACACCTGTGGGTCTAATTTTTGAGATCAATCGCTAATTTAAAGATGTTATAAAATCTGGAAAAAGCTTATCATTATGGTATTTTTTTTTTTTTTTGCTTTATGTTTCCTGAATCTTGGTGTAAGTTGCTTAAACTCGAAGGATAATCTATGCCTGTGTGTGTGTGTCAGTCAGAGTTACATATACTTGCATTTGTATCAACTTAGGCATTTAAATGTAGAATTTTAGCATTTTTGATATGTTTGAATAATTATGTTCATTGATGGTCAAGTCTGAATAAAACTATACAGCATAAATTGAAAGATTAAGCTATCAAAATAATTTTGCTTCTTAATAGGAATCTGGTCCCATTTATTTTCTGTGTTCACCTCTGTTTCATGTTCATTTTCTTAGATAATTTATTGAGTACATAAAGGTGTTTTAGGGCTTCTTTTCCTTACAGGGATGACTTCCCATGTGACTCTTTTTTACTCTAATGATGCTGACTTTGTTGTACTCAAAGAAATAAAAACAATCTCAATTTGGTGTCACCTTTTGCAGATTATTTGAATCATGGCCATATACTTGTGTGGTCTGCTTCATTAAGATAACGGCTTTGTCAAACAACACAGAATCCTTTCAAGGATAAGGCAAGCTCTCTATTTCAGTAAGCTGTCAGTCAGGAGCCAATCTAGCTCTGTAGGATGATTCAGAAGCCAAGTCACTTCACAAAGAATTATGGCTCTGTTATTTCAATGTGTATGGGAATAAAAGCAGTGGCTTGCACTTCCCATCCCACGGATAATGGAGTTTCATGAGTAAGGAGGGCAGGGGAGTGTCGTGGGAGAAGTCCCAGGTAGAAAATGGGAAACTTGCTTCACTTCTGTTTGACTACTAACCAACATTGGGGCCTTACCAAAGCTATTTCACTTCTTGATCTTCATTTTCCCATTTTGAAAATTATGGAGTTGGTAGAATTCGTTAATTTTCATACTTTGGAAGCATGGACACTTTGATGAAATGAAATATCCAATGCCTGACTGAAAAATGAAACAAATAGGAATAGAACTGACCTGGCTGAAGTGAGAAAC
Source organism: Scalopus aquaticus (assembly GCA_004024925.1). NCBI lineage: Eukaryota > Metazoa > Chordata > Mammalia > Eulipotyphla > Talpidae > Scalopus > Scalopus aquaticus. The sequence goes on from PVIJ01001383.1 coordinate 106,550, forward strand.
CTTCAATAGATCCTGGCAGTAGTTCTAGAAGCTGCTTCTCAGTCATAAGAACTGAGTAGAACAACCTGATACCCACAGAGATGTTTTTTCCTGCACCAAATAACCTGTGATTCTGTGGGTAACAATTACCATGTGCTTTGCTTGTATATTCATGAATGACTTGGATTTGCTGAAAATTAATGTGTTCTCTTAAATTATTTGACGTTCCCATTACAGCCATGTTTCTATTGCTTCTATGGTAGACAAATCCTTGTAGATAGAGATGGAGGTTCAGTCATCCCAAGCCCGTGCATAGTCAATGGGAGTCTCCATGACATATAATTACAAAAGAGATTTAAGTGTTTGCAATGTGTGGATAACTTTACATCTTTAATGTCTCCCCTATTACACTCAAGTTCTATGAGGGAAGTGTTTATCTTAATCTTCTTTTCCCAGCACTTAGCCCACAGCTTAGCAATAGAAAACATCCTAACACTTTTCAATAAATAAAAGAGAGCTTCTAAGCACACTGTACAGATTGTCAACTAGATACAAGAGTGAGGGGTTATCTAGGAAATATTGGCATAAAACATACTCATTGAATAATTGAGGATTAAAATCACTGAATGGGTAAACTCCCTCTGCCAGAAGACCCATTACCACATTTACACACCATTTTGAGTGCCCACTTATAAATCTCAGCTCAGGGGCCTCCCTGGTGGCACAATGGGTTAAGTCTCAGCACTATGAAGCTATCCAGAGCCATTGCAGCACAAGTTCGATACCTGCCCAGGGAGCTTCCCACAGCAGACCTCTCCTGCCTCTCCCGCTGATCCCTTCAGCAGTGTATTTCAGTAGATTCACCTGTTCTGCTCCCCACTCTGTCTCTGGTGAATCTCTCACCACCTCACACATCTGGCCTACACCCCAGTTCTTGTGCATAAATAAATAAATCTTTAAAAAAATAAAAATTAAAAGAAAATCTCAGCTCAACAGAGAAAAAAAAAAAAAACAGAATCTCCAAATTTCCTGCCAATACTGCTATTTTATGTGACTATGATTAAGTTGACTGAGGAAATGATCCCTTTAAAGTTTTCTCATTATTTTTAATAGCTGAGTACTATGCCACCAAATATATTCCACAATGTCTTTTATATAAACAAATTAATAAAAATTAAATATTTTTATTAACTCTTAATTACTATAAATATCTACTCCCTGAATTCTTCCATCTGCAATCTCCATGGATTATCCCCAGCATATTTATTCAACCCCACTGAGAAAAGCATTCATAATGTTAGATCAATATTTTAGGTATCGCCTTCTTTTACCACATTCAATAAGGTCTCCTGCCTCAATATGTGTATCTGGATTTCTTATTAGTCGAGGTTCAGGAATAGTCACCGTGACCTTCGATTCTTGGAGGAGCTCTCTCTTGTGTGTAGCACTGATACGGTTGAGGAAACAGAGACAGGGAAAACTATAGAAGTTTATAGGTTTCAGCAAGGAAACTGCGTGGTGCAGATGATGTAGTAACTACACTAGTCAGGGTTGTAGGAAGAAAAAAACTGCTTACTAAGAACACCTCAGATGTCTCTCATACAAATTATCAAACTATTAATAATAGTTTTAGTTTGGGGAGTAAATTATCAATATTTCTAATTTCCACCCATTCTTCTTTCTTCTTCTCAAGAAGGCATCTAGATATAACAGAGAGATTTATCTGACCTTTTGAGGGAAGGAGTAGGTTTTGGACCCTTCTATGGGTCTTTGTCCTACTCTCTAGCCCTTGCTGGCTTTGATGGAGATAATGCCTCTTTCCCTACTAGTTATTATTTGCCTGGATGCATTTGTTGTGGAACGAATGTTCTGGTCTGTTTCATTATTCTTGCTCAGCATCTCAGCTGAATCACTTGATAATTATGCAATCTTGAGTCATTTGCCTTGTCCTGTAAAATGGAGGCATTTTGAGGGCTCAATGAGATAATACATGTTCGATGTTTGTTATAAATATTTATTATTGTTGCTGCTGTTGCTATTGTTATTGAAATCACACAGTAAGCAGGGCAAGCATCAAATTTAGGGCTCCAGTGGCATGGAACTCTGTATTAGTTATTATTGTTAACTTTGGCTTTAAGTTTAGGTTTTCTAATCTTAGGTTGGTGTCAAACCCAAGCAGGCTGAATGCCCTTTTGTAAGTTTTGAGTATCCCCAAAACTAAGCATTAGCATCAGTCCATTTCTCAAGGTTTTCTAACATGAAGCTTTAAAAACCCTAAATAGACAGTTACTGATAAGCAATCAGGTCAATAAATTTTTGAGAAACTCAAAAAGGAAGGCACTTTCATCTTTACTCTGTCTGGCTTTCAAACATTTCCTCACAGATTTTAAACCCTGACACTAATTTCACATCAGTCAAGCGTGAGAAAAGATCATTCCAGTACTGACTGTTAAAATAAAAACCCAATGGGGGCTTCTGGCTGCTGGGCTATTATACTTTCTAAATTATTAATTTCCAATGTATATGTAGCTGCCTTGGTAGTTTGATTGGCCAGTAAATATATATTTCTGTACCAGGAGCTGTGCAGCCCTTTAACTCACTTAGTCATTCTGTTCTCAAGACATCCCATTTTTGGTTTTGAGAGCTCTTGGCCTTTATTCTGATTCAACTGCAAGTCAAACAGTTCTTTCATTTCCTGTGGGTATTTCATGAACCTTAGCAAGTCATCCATCATTTACAACTTAATCTTTGAAGAAACATTTAGAACATCTACAACGTGATAAGCTTTATACTATGACTCTAGAGTACATACACTCAGGAATCACAATGATTGAGACTTGTCTTGATTACTAGGGACTCAGCCCATTGAGATGTCATGGTGGCGTTTAGGCGTTCAAAGGAATCTTGGATGGTTCCTCTGATGCTGGAGTCCTTACTCACCAGCTGCTGTCCCAGTTTTCTCCTTTCTTGCCACATTTGAAGTGTTTTCTGTGTATGCTTCTCCCATGTCTCACCTCCCCTTCCTTCTTGCTTCTTCTTTCATTATTTCTTGGCAATGACTGTCCACAAGATCCAGTGATATCCAAATCTCCAGTCCCATGCAATGTTTGCAATCACTGACTTGACTTGGCTTTTGAGCAATGTGCCTGCTGCACCGCAAGCATCTGCCTTTGACCCCTGTCTTCAGCTATACTCTGGTCACTTCTCAGAGCCATTCTCGTCACTGTTCTTCAACTGAATACCTAAAAGCATAGAGTTCCTCATGGCTGTTTTGTTGGAACAGTCTAGACTTTCTTCTCCGGCTAAAGATTAATGATCACTTCAAAGCCTGTGACTTCTACATTGATAATTCCACTTGTGTCTTTTCCCCTAGGTCTAGACCTCTACCTGAATATCTAGTCACTGATTTCAAACTGCTGCATGGATGCTTCCTAGGTGAGTGATATCAGGTTGACCTCAAAATCTTCTCTCAGAAAATATGCTGCATTTCTAGTATTTCCTAGCTCAACAAATGACACTTTCAACCTCCCACTTGCTTATGGTTATTACCTCAGGCAACTTGGACATTTCCCTCATCCTCAGATGCATATTCAGAAGCATTTAAAGCTAAGCAAGAATGCATGTAAATATTTATTTAAATCCAAGCAGGGTACCTATCTGTATTATACATTATTCTATTCTTATCAGTAGCACAGTCTATAGTTATTTGGATGAATGGGTTAGCCTCTGGCTTCTGCTTAAAAGCTTTAAGTTGCTAATAGGAGACTTTGCAGTTTTCCTCAGTTCTCCAGTCCACCTCTCTGCCCCTAATTAATATGGGGACTACAAAGCCTAATGGCTTTATTTTTGCGAATAAATATATTTTATGTCTATTCATATGTGAAATGCTCTAGAAGCAGATATGTGAAGCAGGTCAGACCATTGAATGCAAGCACGCAACTGAGCAAAGGAAAATTGGGTTCTGGCATTTTGGAATTCGCTGCTTGTTATTTTATATTTTTTTTCCTTTTTAAAAAATTTAATTTATATCCTTTACATTATTGTGTATCTCCGTAGGTTTCCCACCACCAATTCACCCATGAACCATCACCATAGTCCCTTGTGCTCTTTTCTCCCCCATTTTGGTCCCTCTTCCTCCCCCTCCCCTGTAAAATGTCTCTTATTTGTGGTTGCCTGCTGGTTTTTGCTTTTGTTTATGTTTTGTGTGTTATTTTCTCCTTCTGACTTCTCGTTTGGCTCTCTTATATTCTTCCTATAAGTGATTCCATTTGATAGTTTTCTTTTTCCTTCTGGTTTATTTCGCTGAGCATGATCCCTTCTAAGGACCCCCTGGTTACAAAGCAGGCCATCTCAGCGTCAGAACTGGAAATAAAATGGGGAACCTATTTACAGATTAGTTTCAATCTGTTTAGCACCTTGGTAGGGATGAGCTCGAGGAACAAGCCTGGCTGAACCCTCCAGCAATGAGTGGACTGAGTCAGGCTCACAGAACGGTTTTAGAGGCACCAAAATAGAATGAAATATTGGATCTGTGCAATCTCCCCTCGAGGTCTCAGCACCTTTGTTCACTGTCCCAGAATTAATCTGGAGAGGTAAAGGTACCACTTCAACATCACTTGCATTTAATTAATTCACCCCCCCAAAATTTTCGTTTTCAGGGACTGTGGTGAGGCCTCACAGAAGAAAGCTAGAGCAGGCAAACCTCAGCACATCTGGTGTTCTGCCTCACACCCCCGCAGAGGGAGGGCCAGGTGCCTTTCTAGGAAACAGAATTTTCTGAATTCTTCTATTGTCAAAAGTTTCTTAATGGTGGCAATAGCCACAAGTAATTCGAAGGAGGCAGGTTATAAATAGCCAGTCCCTACCTACCAAGAACATAGACTGGTGAGAATTCTCTCATCCTCATACCAATTCTCTCTCCTTTCTCTCTTAAATGTGTTGATTTTATACATGGAAGTACAAAGAATCCTCATCCTCATCACTCTCTCTGTTGCTCTGAGCCAGTAAGCACATTACTTGATTTGAATGTCATAATGAAGAAAAATAAGAGCTGGGAAAAGGGGCATAGTACAAGACTTAATTAGATAATTCTTTTGAGTAGTGACCCTCTTTTCAATCTTGAGGCATCTTGCAAGCAGTGTGGTCTTGGATAAGCTGCTCAAAATCAGGACTCAGGGTCTCCCTGGTGGCGCAACAGGTTAAGCACAGAGCAGTGGAGCTGTGGGAGGCTGCTGCTTGAGTTTGAATCCCACCAGGGAAATTCCCACATGGTACATGCAGACCTCTCCTGCCTCATCTGCTACTCCTCTCAGCAGTGTATTTCGGTCGATCTGCCTATTCTACTCCCCACTCTGTCTCTGGTGAACCCTCTCACTGCCTCACACCTCTGGCCTGCAGCCCAGCTTGTATGCAAAAATAAAAAACTAAAAAAAAAGAAAAAAAAATCAGGACTCAGTCCCTTCTCTCTGCAGTGGTATCAATGGTGAGATTCTTAATGTTGTGAGTTGATTTCCATGTAATCATACAAACCATTTAGTATAGCATCTAATACATAGTAAGTGCTCAGTAAATAATAACTGTTTAGTTTCTAATTATTTTATTTTTGATAGTCCAATAGTGGTCAATAATTTTAAAAGTATTCTAGCAAGCAGAGGGATTCAAATTCTTTTTAATTTTTTTTCCTTTTGATAGTTTATATATATTTTACATTGTTCATTTTTTTACAATGTTTGGGATGTAAAACATATATAAATAAGTAAAATTATCAAAAATTCTTTAAGCAGTCATTCATTATCCCGGCATCTTCTCACTAACCACCACCTCTTGCATGCACACACAGTCATAGGATCTTGAAGATGAAGATAATTCACAAAAAACAAAAAAACAAACCAAAAACCGAACCACTCATGGCCCTCCCTGGAGGAATCAGAGGGAAGGCTGGGTTGCAGGTAACATCCAAGCCTAGTGGGAGAGAGCTTATTTCATGCATTTATTTCTAACTCTGAGGTTTGACCGTTCTGTTTTTAGGGAGTCTCATGCAGAAAACACTATTGAACATTTGTCACATATAAGGCCCCACTGGGTAGTCCTGATTATGTCCCTTTAAGATATACATATGCTGAGTCCTGACCCTAGGGCCTTGGAATGTGACTTAATTTGGGAGTGAGCGCACTGCCTTTGTAACTAGTGCAGATGAGGCGCTTAGTGTGGGCCCTAATCTAATAGAGAGTAACCTGGTAAAGGGAACTTCAGACGCAGAAGTAAGCACCCTGGAAGAAGGCCTTGTGAAGAGGAAGACTGACATCAGCCTGATGCTTAATCAGGCAAAGGGCTGCATGAGATTGCCCCAGAGCTCCGGAGTACAATGGGGACGCCTGGAAGAGGGTCTCCCTCATGCCATCAGAGGGAACCAGCCCTGCCAACACCTCGATCTTGGACTTTTAGCCTCCAGAATGTATTGAGACACATTTCTGTTTAAGCCACTCTGTTTATGACATTTTTCCAAGGCAGCCCCAGTAAAAGGAATGCAGGCCAACTGTACTGTATGTCAAAAGTATCACATGTAACATAAAGGGAATGCAGTTATTTCTTCTGTTTTGAGAAGGTTAAGCCTAATGAGGGAAACTACATCACACCTCGAGTTGTTTAACACTTATTTCTGGATGACTGGTTGCACATTTTCCTTCTCTCTTATGCTTGCTAGCTTCCGCAATACATTTTTTTTTTTAAATCTCTTTCTCTTTTTTAAAGGTTTATTTATTTATGCATACAAGAGCTGGGGTATAGTCCAGAGAGGATTCATCAGAGACAGGGCAGGGATTGGAACATGTGGATCTACTGAAATCCACTGCTGAGGGGAGCAGCGGGGAGGCAGGAGAGGTCTGCTGCACCATGTGGGTCAGCTCCCTGGCCGGGAATCAAACTCACTTTAGTAGCTGCTGAGAGTGTCCTAGTGCTGAGACTTAACCCCTTGAGCCATTAGGGATGCCCCACTTTTTGAATCACTTATAATGCATTGACTTTTTAGAAAAATGTATTTCTTTAATTTTTTTTTCACATTATGTTCATTGAGGAAAAGTACAAGAGGTTTACATCTTTGCATTTGTTCCAGGGGTTATAGGCTCAAACCTCTACAAATGTATATTTTCACATCCTGCCCACCATCAATGCCACATAATCCTCCACCATGTTCCATAGGACCCCTTCCCCTCCCCCACTCCTTATCATCCCCCCCGCACAGTGGCCTCAGTTTTGCAGTCAGAATTAAAAGTTTATTATTGGTTTGGAGTGATCCTATGTCTTGTTTCACTATCTCCCACATGTGGGTGGAATATAGACAGACACCATGAGTGTCTGTCAGTCTCCTTCTGACTTATTTCACTTATTATAATCCCCTCCATTTCCATTCATGTTGTTGCAAATGGTAAAAGTTCCTCCTCTTTTATAGTGGTTTTATAGTGGATTGCGCTGACTTTTAACGTGTGTGTTGCAACTTCAAGATAAGAGCTTGCATTAAGCACTTTTATCCCTACTCAATACAGTTGGAACAAGAAATAGCAAGAAAGATGAAGAAAGGAAAGAAAGGCAGAGTAAGAGAACAGAGGAGAAAGGAACTCCTTTCTACAACATACTGAGAGGTGGTGTCTTAGACTTTTCCTGGGAGTCTCCCAGAGACATGCCGCTCTCAAATTTCCAACTCGTATGTGCACCAGGTTCTAGATATTTTCTTGCAATTTTGAACTAAAAGTTGTTTTCCTCCTAATTCTGAAACTTCAGTCTTAGTTTTCTAAAGTCACACACAAGACTGTCTCAGCCCTCCTGTATCTTTCAGTCCTTCAGCAAATTGAAGATTGATAGCAAGTGATCCCAGAGAATTCTCTTCTGGAGATTATATCAGCCTCCACACTGCAGAGGCTTCTGGATCAGCTCATTGGTACTGACTGAAGGTCCAATACCTGCAAGGTTCTTACATTCATATTCATTTTATCCCTAGGGAACATCTGTAAGGGAGGCACTATTTGCATGGTAAAAGAAGGCACAATAAGCTAAGGATGCAATGTGATTTGTCTGAGTTTCCACAGCTGAGAAGTGGGCTTCATAGGCTGGCCTATCTGAGGAGAACCCAGGTTCTGGTTCCACGAAACAGGAAGTAAAATAATTTCAATAGTCCGTCTGATTTATCCTCTAGCTCTGTCCTTAACTCTTGCACTATGAAGAGGTTCATGACTGCCTTATGTAACAAGAGGCCTTCCCCTACCCAAACAAGGTCTATTCAACAAGCGCAAGCACCAGCTGGCATTTGGCACTGGGTGCCAGTAAGTCTGACAGTGCCAGGCCAAACAGCCTCCCCGGCAGCTGTTTCCTTGTCCAGCTGTCCAACAGATGGGAAGATGAGCGGGAAAGTGGCCGAGCTGGCACCAAATCTATCTATTTCTTTTTTATGTGACATGAATGTCAGAGCAATGAAACCGATGAGTGATGTCTCTAAAACAGGGGGCAGGCCTACATACATATCCAAAATTCCCCCAGCACATTGAAACAAGAAAAAAAAACCTGGTTTCAAAGTGAGGTGTCTGGGTTTCACCCGACCTGTTGTGTGAACGGAGCTGTCACTTGGCTTTTCTTTTTTTTTTATAGCATCCTTTCAATGATCAAATGTGAGTTTGAAAGTGAGTTATTTAAAATGTCAAATGTACAGTAAAGTAGAAACACATATGAACATCAGCACGTTTAGGGACTAGGTCTCTTGATAGGTAAAAACAATTAGCTGAGTGGTGGAAGGAAAAGTGGAGAATTTGGGTAAAACTACAAAAGAAGAACCACAGAATTTAGCAGAATGGGTCACAGAGCCCCTTTATAAACCACACATCTCTATTAAATAACAAACTTAGAGCTTCGATGAAATGGATTGTGTCACTTGTTTTGTTAGTATTTTCAGAAAGTACAGAATTTGTCTGCATTTTGACTGTGGCTTGTTTTCCCTATTGTGCACTAGAACTTCAACTATAAAAGAAAGACTTCTTTGATAAAGAATGGGGGGTGGCGGCACTACCAACCAACAGAGAAGATGCAAATGTTTTACAATTCAGCAACCATTTTTCATGGAATAGCGGATTATTTCTGAAAGACTGAGGGAAATAGTTTTGACTCACTAGTGTTAGAAATTGTGATGCCAATTAGGTGCTGAGGCTGTAAACATTAGATGTTAGAGCTTGGTGCTACCCACACAATCCCATAATCCAAAGTTCTCACTGTAAGGAGAAGAAACTCATATCCAAAATAACAGGATGGAGAAAGAGAAAAGACAAGCATAAAACATCTCAGCCCTTCCTTTTTTCTAGTACTGAATATATAATTTGTTCTTTTAATTTTCCATTTGAATCTCTCCATTTCCCTCTTACGGTACTTGTGTTCATGTGCGCACGTGTGTGTGTGTGTGTGCGTGTGCATGTGCGTGTGTGTGTGTGAGCGTCTACTTGGGCACAGTAGGAGATTTTTATATTGAACGATTGAATTTGGTGCCATTTAAGCTGGGCTAAGAGCTTTTTAGAGTATTAGCATTTACTAATCTGTCATGGACAGTTTTTGATTCTTTCCCAGGACCAGAGACTCTCATGAGATACGTTTCACCATGTGTGTATCAGCCTCTCCCTTCAGATTGAAAACTGCTCCAAAGTAGCCACAGTTCTTAACTGGTCTATGTGGCCAGATCAAAACCCTACCTCGGTTCTACCGATTGGAAAACTGCTTAATGTCAGAAAGTGACAACTAGAAGTTCCCACTTTTCATATAAAACTTCAGGAGTAGGGGCCTCCCTGGTTGCACAAAGGGTTTTGTCTCAGCCTATGAAGCTATCCACAGCCACTGCAGCATGAGTTCGAGCCCTGGCCAGGGAGATTCACACATGGCGCAGCAGACCTCTCCTGCCTCGCCTGCTGCTCCCCTCAGCAGTGTATTTCAGTGGATCTGCCTGTTCTGCTCCCCACTCTGTCTCTGGTGAATCCTCTCACCCCCCCACACACACCTCTGGCCTGCACCCCAGCTTGTATACATAAATAAATAAATCTTTAAACAAAAAAACAAAACATCAGGGGTAGGGGAGCAAACCCTTTCACTTTGGTGACAGGTTTTTTTGTAGGTTCTTCTTTTGGGGCATAATTTGGAATTTACCCTCCTGGTAGAAGGAAGGTCACTACCATCTCTAGTTTATGTATTGCATAGATTTGGGAAATAACAGACAAAGACATAGTCAAAATAGAGAACTTTTAACAGAGGAAGCTTTTTGAAGTCAGAGTGGAAAATTCCTGTCCTTTCAAGACTCAATTCTGTGCAATGTTCACTTAGATTCAAGCATTTTCTACATTCATTCAGCATTAACTAGTCTGAAATAGACCATTATGACGCAGTGTTGAGTGTGTCAGAGGATAATGAACCAAGACCAAAAACTGTAAGAGAAAGGGAGAGTGAAGGGAGTGGGAAGGGAGGAAGAGGACAGTGGCAAAATTTGGTGCATAGTTTGCAGAGGTGGACTTCACAATTCCTCACATGCTGCTACACACTTCCCTTCACTGTGATTTTGCTGTTCCATCTGTCAGTTTGTAGTGTCTGTTTCCTCCCCTCGAATCTCAGCTGGGCCTATGACTTGCTTGGGCCAATTGAATGTGTCAGAAGCAGTAATTTGCGACTTGCAAAAGTCAGTTTCAAGAGACTTGTCCTTTAGGAATGTTTCCACAATTGTGTAAAGAAGCGTGGTCTACATATTTTGGAAGAGAAGAGGCGATGTGAAGAGGACAAGTCATCCAGTCTCTGACTCTATTAGTTAATAGCTCACATCATCTGCCAGAAATAAACACCAGCCTCTGTTGAGTCATCAAATACATGAGTGACCTCAAGCAAGATCAGCAAAAGAACCACCCATCTGAGATCAACCCAATTTGTTTCACCAGAGAATCATGAACAAATGATCACTGTTCTAAATGACAAAATTTGAGGTGATTTTTATATAGTAATACAAAATTGTTGTGCCATGAGTCTTCATAATATAGCCTTCCACATAATTCTGCAAGCATGTTTTAGTTGTATGGCAACATCTATGCCGTACTCAAAAGATATTGGCTGTAGACACTAGAAATAAGTTTTAGTTATGCCAGAATATTATGCATCCCATTACAGAATTAAACTAATTTATTATTAGTCCAAGACTAGCAAAAGTATAAGCTATAAGGATATAGACAAGAGATAGAGTTTACCCTTCTTTGATTAATTTCTGTTCATTTCTACATCCCCAGTCACCTTGAGTAATGAGGTAAACTACTTCAGTAAAAGACTTTTAAAAAGTTAATGTTATAATTATGTGATTACATGTATTAATTTATAATCAATATTAATAATTTTATGTTAATCAAAAGAATTGATACTAGTAAATTTCTAAAGAGGGTTAGGTTGGGATTTGTTCAGCTTTCCCAGTCACTATTCAGCAGTTCCTTTATACAATTATGTCTAAATAAGCCACATTCTTTTGGGGAGGTAGGCCCAAACTTTGCCTATGTATGCCCTACTTTCTAATGCAATTTGAGGGCAGCTGTAAAATCCTCTCATCTTATACAACAGCAACAACTATTGTTACCTATCTTGTGGATTCATAGCATATTCCCAGATTCAATAATTGACTTACAAGGAGGACATATAGAAATTAGCATATAATATGTACATGGATAAGATTTATTACATGAAAATATATAAAGCAAAACCAGCAAAGAGAAAAGTGGTGTGGATCAAGTCCAGAGGAGACTAGGCACAGAGGAGATGCTTAACTCTCCCAGCAGTAAGCTGTGTCCTACTTGTGAAATTCTGTCCACTAACCAAACTGCTTAAGGCCCAATGTATGGGTTTTTATTAGTGGCTGGTCACATACACACCCTCTGCTTAATACATCCTCACCTTGACACAATCCAGGTTCTACTTAACTTTCATACATTCCTCACTGCCCTCCCTGAACTTTCCAAATATAATTATGAAGTGAACTGATTTTTGTATATACTTTCCATAAGTATATTTCCCTTTACACTAGGTTTTCCCACTGTGCAAATAGTCTTTCCGCTGACTTCCCCTTGCTGAAACTCTGCCACCTTTTTAAGACTCAGCAATCAATCAATCAATCAACCAACCAACATCTCATACATATTCTTTTATCTTGCTTCACAATGCTTGTGAGATTTACTCACCTTGGAGTCTTATAGCACAATTTGCACTAATCATTTAGTTCTGAGTATATACTAATAGTGTACAGTAGTTCGACTATATGCTCTCTTGAATGCAAAGGTATGTCCCCTTGTTTTTGCATGCTCTGTAGTATCTAGAATATGTTAAAAACACACTTGACAGTGGAAAAACTGTTGTTTGCTATATGCTGACTTGAATTGAATTGAAAATTCAAATTACCCATGAGGGTATTTTCTTCATGTTTTTGAAACTTAGCTTGTTTGCTGTGCTATTTTTCTCCACAAGGGTCTTTGATTTTTAATAACAACAAAAAATATGACTATGAAGATTGCATTTTCCATCCCTCCCTCAAAAACAATCACAAGGCCAGTTGTGAGAGAAGGTAGGAGGTGAAGCAAAAATGCCCAGAATTACAAAGGTGCTGTCCCATTTCCCTGAAACCACAGGTTTGACTCACTTCTGCTGCAAATCTTTTGGCCATGAAACACCCCCTTCCCCAGCCTGCCTCCTAGTCATTAACCTTCCTGAAAAGTCTCTTCCTCCTCCTGAACTAATAACAGTATTTGATCTTCATGGATTTAATTGAACACTATGAGGAGCCCCAAGTTATTTGAAAGATCTGGTTGCTAGCAATATCCACCACCCCCATCATTGCTCTTGAGCCCAAGTTGAGTTTTTAATTCTTACAACCATTCCCAGTCTTTTGCGGTTGATTGTGAATGAGCCTCAGTTTACTCAGGCATTACTAGTTTATGTATCTATGTCCCCACTAGTTTATAAATTTCCTGAAGAAGTTACACTGCTAAATTCATATTTATAACCCTATTTCTTAACATGAGGTAAGGGCTGATTGAATGATTGTTAAGTAAATTAAGTCTCCTTGGTAATCAATCATCTTTTCCTTTCTTGGAAGTTATCATCTAGGGAATAATTTGCAATATGTTCTAACCACTGAGCTCTTCTATGAACACAAACACATGGGGTAAAGGCATTTTGCCAAATAAAAGTTAAAAGACACCTTTTTGATGTTAAAATTACTCCTTAATAACCAAATCATGAAGCCACAAACTCTTCACATGTTTCATCCTACCCATTTACTGACAAATTGCATCTTCCTTTCCCAGGTTAAAGGCTCCCTCAAACTGGTTTTAGCCATTTGCTTGGTTCGGTTCTAATTTTCAGAATTCATTGGCAACCCAAAAGGAATGATGGGGAAACCTTTTAGCTTCCTCCAAGGTTAAATATTATGTGTACTTAAAATGCTTGCTGTCTCTGGAATCTGCGTTGGTCCTCACACAAAGAAGAACCAAGAAGCTTTTGCAGGAGAGACTCATTCATCTTATAGAGAAGATGCATCCCTAGTTAGGGGAGGAGGGAGGAGTAGAGATCTCATCAGGTGAGTAGAGCAATTACAGCAGACATATGTAGAAAATCCCAATGGGTTGAGATATGACTGAAATATAGTGACTCTAAATACACTGCTCATTCCCCAGCGTCACCCCCAGTGAATCCTTGGCAGGAAGACTGTGAACTCAGGAGTAGAAAAGAGAAACCCATCAACAAGCAATAGTGACAGTCTGCAGGGAATCAGAATTGTATCATCTTTGACCTTGTGATTTCTTCCTCTGTATGCCTCCCTTCCAGGCATCAGATCATAATGAGCGGGTGGTAGCCAATTGGAATACACAAGAAGAGACACCTGTTTTGGGGACTTTTAGACATCACTGCTGAATTAATTGACTTGATGTTTTATGACTCCTTGGCAGTGTCTTTCTAAAAGTTGATACTCGAAGACTACTTGTCAAATGTAAATATTTTACGATTAAAATATTCTTGGTTGGAGAGGAATTGGTGCCCAGTCTATCAGTGACTCAAGTATATTTAGAATGCATTAAATGCCACCTTAAAAATCTGAGCTCTATGACTCAGAAATCAGTAATGTTGGGTCTGCCACATAAAAATGGCTAGTGTATCTTGAATATCTGCTTCACACTTAGCACTTAACTGAGATATATTCCTACTATACTTACCCAGGCATCACTGGTCTTTGTAAGACATTCAGTATGCTTTCCTGTACCTATCCTGCCCTCATTTAAATGTGAGGAAAGTGAAGGTTAATAACTTGTGAAAGTCCCCAAGCTAGTGGATAAGATGCAGTGCCAGAACAAGAACTTAGAACTGGGGAAATGTTAAAATCACACTTTTTGTGGGAACTTCCAACATCAGTGTTAGATGCCATATTGAAAACTTCAACAGGAATGATTAGCATGATACAGCAGGACCTCCCCTTTAGTCTAGATCTGTGGTGACTCTCCAAAAACATGACGATCTAATCTCCACTCCAGATACACAGGGTATTTTAGCTGCTTTCGGAAAGTGATGTAAACTCAAAGATAATTTTGGTAACTGATAGTTTAAAAATTAGGCAATGGAAAGCACAAATTGGACTAGCTATGGTGGGAGGTTAATATTGTGGCAGGATTTTAGAATAATAAAACTAGAGATATGACTTCAGGTTGCAGAAGGTAAGGCGAACCCTAGTATATATTCTTTGTTTTCTACTATAAAAAAGGAGGAAGAGGAAGGAAGAAGGATGGAAATGAGAGGTTGAGAGATAGAGAGACAGAAAGGGAATGTACTAAGGAAAACTTTCTATCTTAACTATGAGAAACAATATTTGAGCCATCTCCTGGCCTTTCTGGGCTTCAGTTTTCTCAGAGAGAAAAGAGAGTGCTTCCCCTCTGGTGCTACTCTGATAATAAATATGAGAGGCAACTTTCTGGTAGTTAAGACTAACTTTGGACCCAGACTTCCAAGGATTAAAATCTTGACTCCATCACTTTATTTCTTCACGTACAAAATGAAGGCAACAATGGTATCACCTTCATATAGGTTTTGTGGGGATCAACTCCATTTATATAGAGAGAGCTATTGGACCCACACCTGATATAACATCAGAACCAAATATGCTTGCTAAATAATAAAAACAATGTAAAGGAAGCTTCAGTCCCATATCTGCCACACAGTCAAAGCATCTCTAGATGTGAGCCTCAATGTTGGCAACTCATATCCCAGGATAATATTCTTTGGCATTAAAAAAGACAAAAATCTTGTCCTTTCCTATTAGAACAACCAAGTCACACTGAGGCTTTTTGACCTCAAGTGAGCTGGTGTCTCTTGGAAGGCAGGCACTATATTCATCGCCTTTCGCCAACCCCACTCCCTTCTGGAAGGCACTGCATGCAAACCCCTAGTTACTGGCACGTTGAAATTCTGCAACTCAGATTGTGTTGTTTTAATATTGTAATCCCCGTAGCCCAACTGTCAAGATGCAATTATTCTAGCATTCTGGTCTCACATTTTACATTTACAAAATGAAAAGAAGAGCTACTCCTTTGAATGCTTAATAAAACTAGGAAGTTCCTCCTCAAAAGAGAAAGTTGATGGCAAAACAAAGACTTTTTGAGATCTGTTGTGTCCTTAATTGATCTAGAAAAGTGATTAAGAAAATAAGTGGTTTCTGTAATAAAAATTGCTGGGCTAACATCCTGGTTCCAACAGTTATTACATGCGTAGTGGTGGGAAATGTACTTCATCTCTCTGGTACCCAGTTTTCTCACCTATAAATGTGAAAAAAAAAAAAAAAAGGAAAAAGAAAAGGTACTTAACTGAGATAAGTGTGAGAATTAAATGAGATTAATTTTTTTAAAAGCCTTAGTACAGTGACTGACTTCCAGGAAGAATTCAATAAATGTTAGTTGTAATTCTTAGTCTAACATAAGATGTTAAAACTAATATGCTTGCGGGACCTCCCTGGTGGCACAAGGGGTTAAGTCTCAGCCTATGAAGCTATCCAGAGCCACTGCAGCATGAGTTCAATCCCCAGCCAGGGAGATTCCCACGTGGTGCAGCAGACCTCTCCTGCCTCACTCGCTGCTCCCCTCAGCAGTGTATTTCAGTTGATCCACCTGTTCTGCTCCCCACTCTGTCTCTGGGGAATCCTCTCACCGCACCCCCAACCTCTGGCCTACACCCCAGCTCTTATGTGCATAAATAAAAAAATCTTAAAAAAATAAAATATGCTTGGTGGGTTAGGATATGGAAATTGAAATGGAGACACGGCCACTCCCACTGACATCTACATATTTTCATCTACAAAATAAAAATGCAAATGCAAAAATACCTCAAACTCTAAATATTTATAATCCTGTGATAGGATTTTATCCAGGCTCCTCACACTCCTCTCAGAAAGAGATATTACAAAACTAGAAAAAAAATTAGAATCCATATTTATCTAATAGATAGGAAGATCACTTGGTGGAGAAGTAGTCACTATTGTTAAAGATGTTTTTAATGTAGGAACTCATTAATGCTTTTTCAGGATAAAAAATAAAAACCAGCCCAGTCTTTGCATTTCTCATTATGAGAAAAAAATTTCCTGTATTTGAACTATATGACATTTAGTGACACATGGTGAAATTTTAGAGTAGGCCCATAGTTCTCTGAGTGACTCATGATGTGTTTTCTAGAAGAAAAACTGGCTGGTAAACCAAGATGGGCCTTCTGAGAAAATGTGAAAACAGAGATCTGGTACTGCTTGTAGAGATTGGGAACGCTTGTGGGGACAGCGTCCCGAACCATGTTTGCCATCTTGAATACGTTCAATTTACATAAATATTGTGGTTTAATTATGAAAGAATGGGTTCCTACTATATAGAGAGGAGTTCAGGAGTTTTCTGACAACCACTCAAGTATAAACACCTATAATCAAAACTACTTTACATATTATATCAGGTCTTTCTTGATTTTAGAACCAGAATTTTGTGAATTCAAATGAAATCTCATTGGTATGCACCCTATTTTCATCATCCTTCCACTCAGTCCAGGAACAATTATTTTCCTGAAATCAGATTCTCTCCTTCTACAACGGAGTAGAACACTTCTATTGCATCAGTGAGACTATGGTTCCACTGTAAAAATTTACATAAGTTGTTTCTTACCAAGCACATCAAAGTTTTAAATTTTATGCTTTGAGACATATTCATATTGATACAAATATTGGGTTGAACCACATGATATTTTCAATAATCACCTAATTTTGACCTATAAACATACTAGTCTTATCTGAGTAAGCATAGCACATCAATATTACTCAGTTTAGTTACTATATTATACTTTTGTTTAGTTATACTTTCTTTACTATATGGTTTTTAAACTGCATTGTTACACCTTCAATCTGACTCCAATATTTTTATGACTCTAACTTGTGCTATAATTTCTGCATACAAGTTTGTGTCACGGACTGTTAAAAGTCTGGAATTTTGCTCTAGTTGTTATCTAACAAGTTGTCTGCTACACCTCATGAGTTTTGGCAGAAGACACGGGGTGTTGGTGGCAGAAGCCAGGTGGATATTACTCATGACACAGCACAGAGCATAAGAGCTTAAGAATCAGTGTACCTGTCCATTCCTGTCTCTCAGTTTTCATGGAAGCAACCACTAGGGATCTAGGTGGATCCACTAGGTGCATGCCTTACTTAGAATATATTTGCATCATGGCTAAAGGAACCTGAGCTTAAGGAACCTGAATCTTTTCATAATACCCTATAAATAAATATGTCTGATCTTTGCTCCAAAGAGAGTCATTACTTTTATTGTTCTGGACAGGAAGCAAGACTGCCCTCTGCAGACAAAATCTCTTTCTTCTAAGTCTATTCACCTTGCAACCATCCTTGCCAAGTTAATTTGGACCAGAAGTATAGTTCAAGACTTCGTTTCAGAAATCTGAGAGACCCAGGAATAATTGTCTCCAAATAAACTTTTCAGTACATGAGTGGGGATTTCATCAGCATAGATACATAGACCTAGGATGACTAATTGTATTGGATTTGTGCAAAAACACTGTTTTTTTAAATACTAGTAAATTACTATTCAAGGTGATTATAATAATTTGCACTTTCACAATCTGTATAAGATATTTTAGCACTGTTGTTTTCTCACTATTTTATTCTTTCTAAACTGATGGTGAATATTTCATTTTAAAAAAATCTTTATTTACCCATTTTCTAGTACGTTGAACTTATTTTATGTTTGTTGACCACTTAGGGTATCCTCCTCAGTGAATTTCTTTCATATGTATTTTATCATTTTTTCCTATATTTAATGTATGAATATTTTATTGATCTGTAGCTGTTCTTTACGTTCTAGACTGATCCATTTTCTCTTACATATTTACAATTATCATCTATTTGCAAATATCTTGATTTTAGCTGTATGTATCATGTGTTTTGTGATACGGTTTTCATCTTTATGTAGACAAATCTGTCATTTACTTATGATTTATGTTTTTCCTGAAATAATACACCAATCTGACACAGTGTAATAAAAGTATCTCCCACATTTTCTTTTTGGGACTAAAATATTTACACATAGATCTTTAATAAAGATGGAATATACTCATATAGGTAGTAATCTGTTCAATGTCACTTGCTGGCTGTTTCATTCTTTTGCACTGATTTTTAAGAGGCTCTCTCTCCTACAGCAGGTGATGATATCCAACAAGGTAACCCCACCCAGACTTTCCAACCTCTTGGTATTCTTCAAAAATGCTTTAGCAATTCTTAAGCTTTTGTGACAACATATGCACTTTAGATGGTGTTCTTTCTACTAGATGATCTGCCTTGATTGTGCGAATTTTTCTATATTTACTGCCAAATTTTGGAACCCTTTAGATATTAATTACTGAGATAAGTGAGCTAAAATCTACTCTGATTAATTAATTATTATAATGGTCAATTGCAATGTGCACATCTGAGAAATACTGACATTTATATTTTGAGACTATGTTGGTATGTATGAATTCATAATGACTGTATCTCCTTGGTAGCTTTTCTGATTTTCTCACTAAGTCATATCACTCCTTACTCCTTTTCTAATATCTAATATCTAATTTGGTTTATAGTATATTATTACATCCAAATTCTATAGGTTTCTATATACTTAATAATTAATCTTTTTCAAAAATTTTGAGATGACTTTTTCCATGCATTTTTCCCCAACTTTCTCTCTTACTATTTAAGTGTTAGCAACTCAAGAGTTGATTTTCAATTTTTGTTTAAAGCTACTTTATAGTCTGGTTTTTTTCATAGCTATTTATTATAGACTAAATTATATTTCTCAAGAGTTCGTGTGTTGAAACCCTAATACCAAAATGACTATACTTGGAGCTAGAACCTCTAAAGAGATAATTAATATTAAATGAGATCTTAAAGTGAGACCCTAATCCAACAGGAGTAGCGTCCTCATGAGAAGAAGAAGGGAGAGCAAGAGTGGGTATGCAGAAAACCAACTCCATGAGGACACAAAGAAAACAAACATCTCCAGCCAAGGAGAGAGGCCTCAGGAGAAATAAGACCTACTATCACTTTGCTCTTGGCTTCCAGCTTCCACAACTGTGAGAAATGAATTCCTGCTGGCTAAGCCACCAATCAGTGGCATTACATGTTATCAGTCCTAAAAATTAATACAGCCTGTTGAAACTGTTTTACATAAAGGGATCTAAATAACAACCAACAAAAAAGCACCTCTTAATGTTATCAATATTATAAATAAGTGAAGAAATATATTGAATGACAGATGGGTTTTTAAAAAACCCTGATCAAGATGAAGATGGGCAATCTGTTTTGAGAACAAAATGCAAGTAGACTTGCTAAATAATATGCACTGCACTAATTACATAAACTCACTCCAAAGTACAGGCAGTGTAGACTGGAGAAGTCTTCTTTAAAAGGAGAGCATACAATATTTCCTATAGACAGAAAAAGGAGGAAGTGCTCCATTTCCTCAGTCCAGAATGTCTGGTTATTCTTTCTAATTTTCCCAATCAGGTAAGTTACTCCATATCAGGTGGAAGTGTAAAAGGATAGGTAGGGAAATATTAGGAGTACATGTGAAAGAAATATACCTCATGAAAATCCCGAGAATGGAAAAAAACACATCTCTCTGCCTTTCCCTCCATTTTTTTCCTAAACTATTGACATTAACTATGATTCCTTTGTGGAAAACCAGATATGATTATCTCACAATGAAGATGCTACAAAGGTCCACTGAGCCACTGCTACTCCTATTCTTAAAATGCAACAACCACTGGGCCATCTGGGCTTTCTAGGGACCACTGTTTTGCATTAATCAACACAAGCCCCCTTTTTTTTTTTGCTCTAATATGTTATTTTATACTATATGTTCCAACCCATACTAGGTCCATCCACATTGTGAAATAAATGCCTATAATAAGATAAAAATTATTAAACAGACTCCAGTGATAAAAGGTTAGAATGAACTCCTGAAATATAGATATAAGCTGTCCCTGACTGTCCCCACTGTACCCCATCCTGACCATTACCTCCTTCTTGGAAGACACAGAAGTTCAAGGTAAAATCTTCCTGCACAGAAGTTCAAAATAATTAAAAATTAAATCCACAGTTAACTTTCAAGTATTTAGAACACCAAATTTAATCTTATTGAATTTCTAGTTCTACTCATAGCTAGAGGAGTTCTTGATAGTCAGCAGAATTGGGATCTTTTTTAAGCAGTTGCAGCAAAGCTACCTCTCCCAGGAACGTGAGTAATTTTCTCAGTTTCAGAAGTAGAAATGATTTAATGCCAAATCTCTCCTGTGACTTATTTTTTCTTTAGTTAATCCTCTTATTAAAGGATATGAAAGATGATATTACATTCAATGCAAATGTGCATATGTGATTACACTGGTCAACAGTGAGATCGTTACTGACTTAAAAAGGCCCAATCTATAATATCTTGGTATGCTGAACATGAATATAACCCTGAAAATTTTTTATTAGCTCTCGTTTTGAAGACATTTCATGTAATTCATTTTACATGTTTCACCATGTAAAATTTATCCAGTAGGACTGCAACAACATCCTAAATCAGCCTAGAATGATGTCATATTGCATCACATTGCATAATACCATCATGCACACATCATTCAGAGTTGATTGCATCATTTTCTGATGCAATGCAATACTACTGCCAGGTGGCTTTTGAAGTAAGCTGACGTCAGCACTGCACTGTATAAAGCCCTGTCGCAAAGGTTGAGCATTGAAAATATTTCAGACTTTGTGCGAGACGGTTTAAGCTACTGTTTCATAGAACTGTTATTATTTTATCCATTTAGGCACAATACAGAACAGTCATGCCTCGAAAGTGTGTTCATAGCATGGACAATTTCTGCTCTATTTGTGGGGAAGTGACATTTGCCAACCAGAAGAAAAGCATCACTTCTCAAGTGAAGAAGGCATATCATCTTTACTTCGGATGCAAGGTTGGTGACCTGCATATATGCCATGCTACATGTCCAACACAGCTTTCACAGTGGTGAAATGGCAAAAGACCATTAATGCCGTTTGCAGTGCCCATTGTGTGGAGAGAGCCAAGCAACCACGTAAAAGACTGTTACTTCTGCTTGGTTCCTCCTTTTTCCAGTGGAATAACAAAGCAAAAGAAGAGAATAGTCTACCAGAACATTCCGTCTGCATTGAGATCAGTTCCACATGGTGAGTGACTTCCTATTCCAAGACCTCCAGCAGAATATTCTCTTGATTCATCTGATGAGGACAAGGGTGAGCCAACCTGTTCTCCTGTTCCATCAGCATGCAATGATCCAGATTTTCACTGTGGTGCATCATCAACCCCACACAAACTAACACAAGAAGAACTAAATGACCTGGTTCAGGATTTGGACTTAACCAAGAACAAGGCAGAATTGCTAGGATCAAGACTCCAACAATGGAATCTTCTTGAAGAAGAGGTCACAATTTCTTTCTATCGAAAGCACCACCAGCAGTTGGAGCCTTTCTTCAGAAAGGAAAGTACTCTGGTATTCTGTTCCGATATTGAGGACCTCATGAATGCCTTAGAAATCACTCATGACCCACAAGAATGGAGACTATTTCTAGACTCTTCGAAACTGAGTCTTCAGGCTGTGCTTTTGCACAATGGAAACTGTCTTCCATCTATTCTAGTCCTGAACATCTGTACAAGAGACAAGCAAAGAAATCTAAGAAGTAGTCTATGACTTGATTTTTTACGGGTATTAACCGTAGGCCTATTGCTATTGGCATGCATTTCGTGATGTTAACATCTATTTATTGCAGATTATAAAACACTAGAGCCAAAATTAGAATTGGCCTGTCATATTAGTGTTGCGCACATACGAATTGATAGGAAATGACCAATTTTATTTCAGTAACATGACTTTTATAAAAATTTGTTGACCAGTGTTATTTGTGTATGTGGTTTGCTACTACCATTTTGTCCTAGTTGTATGGTTCTACCTACTTTCTCATTATTTATTGTTAGTGGATTTTCTTCACTCTGATTTATATAAAGATATGGAATGCTTCAGACTTTCATAAGTTGCACAGGGATCATGTTAATCTTTCCTCTATTGTTCCAATTTTACTATATGTGTTGCCGAAGCAAACACGTGGCCTATTGTGTCTTGAGTCACTGAAAATAGTGTATGTTCAGCTTTACTTAGGAGAGAGTTCTATAAATGTTGATTAGATCATAGTGATTGATGGTATTGAATTCTGTATTCTTGCTGATTTTATGTGTACTTTTCTAGCAGTTGTTGAAAGGAAGCATTAAAATCTTCAGTTATAATTGTGGGTATGTTTTTTTTTTTCTCCTTTGAGTTCTATCAGTTTTGCTACAAATTTTACAACTCAACTGGTTGGTGCATACACATTTTGGATTGCTAAGTTTTCTTGATCTTATCCCATTTCATAATGTTCTTCTATGTCTCCAGTAATTTTCTCTGCTCTGAAGCATACTTTATAATTAATAAAGGCACTCTACTTTTTAAATTAATATATGCAAGTATACTGTTTTGCCATCATTTATAGCCAATTACTGACTTTTAATTGGTATGTTTAGACCATTTACATTTAATGTACTTCCTGATGTGTGGGGAATTTTGTCTGCCACTTTATTTTCTGTTTTGTTTTGTTTTTTTACTTCCTATGTTTTCATTTTCCTGTTATTTTGCATATTACTTAAATAAAAATGGAACTCTAAAATTTGTTCATCTATACAGTATTTGAAAATCTCTCTATGATTTTTTACTATTAAATTACACACACATAACATCACAGGCTACAGGTGTCATCATTCTACCTATCCACTTCAGTGAAGTATAGAAAACTTAACCTACCTACATTTATCAAATCATTTTAAAAAATATTTCCTTATATAAATTGTGAATAGATTCAGACTATTTTATTCTTTTTTCTTCAAGAATATGTTTCTTCCAACATAACATAGACAACTAATGAAGAGAAGGAAACCTATTGAATTCACCCATAATTTGCCTACTGTCTTCTCTCCTGATGTTCCAAAGTTCCTTTGATTATTCTACTTCTGCTTAGATAGTGTCCTTTAGTCATTCTTTCAGAGTCGGTCTGGTGACATTCTTTTTTACTTCATATATCTGACAATGTCTTCCTTTCCCCTTTACTCATTTACTTGCAGCACTTGAAAATGTTATAATACTTCTCTGTGTTCTCAATGGTTTCAGATGAAAATTTGCTATTTTTTCAATTGTTCTCCCCCATATATAAGATACTGCTTTTTTCTATCTACTTCATGATTTTTTTTTCTTTGCATTTAGTTTTCAAAATTTTAATATGATGTGTCTTGGCATGAATTTCCTTAGGATTATCCTCTTTGGGTTACCCAACTTCTTGAATCTCTTGGTTGATGTGCCTTACCAAAATTTAAGACATTTTGGGTTATCATTTCTGCAGGTCCTTTATCATCTCTACCCTGAGGACACCAAGAGAGGGGACTTCTCATTATTGATGGGTTGCAGTGGGAATCTTAGTTCCCTATGGGGTCACCACTGACATTACAATGTAACAAGCCCTCTTTTCTTCTGGGTGACAATGAAAGTCGTGAATCTTCAGTAGGTCTCCTCTGATATCACCCAGTGAGTAGGGGAATGAATGCCTTGTCACTGCCAGGCAGGCATAAGCTATCCAGGCTCTATATAGTCTCCCCTGAGTGCATATGAAGGATGACCTTGACCTTGGCCAACATGTAGTAGATTCTGAGATCCCTACTTAGTGTTCTCTGACACTAACCCAGCAGGAGAGAAAAGGGCATTTTGTTATAACCTTATGAGGGTGAAAGTCAAGGCTTACCAGTTTACCTTTGCTAGTGTGAGTTATGGGGACCAGGTTTCTGTTCTATTTGTCTGGTCTGGAATGGCTGTTGTCTAAAGGTTTCTGTCTTGTTAAGCTCATAACTTCCTCATCTTTGACTAGAGAGAACTTTTGCTTATTCAAGTTTACACCCCAAGGACTTTTACTTCAGGTTTTACTTTTTTATTATGGAAATATGGCTAAAGTTCATTAGACTATATTTCATTCATCTAGCCAACAAACGTTATTTCCTATATGTATTTGCTTTTAAGATTTGTATTGAAGGAACATCACATTGTATTATATATTATATACATTATATATTATATATATTATGTTTCACATGTGCATCATTATCAATCGACACCTGTACAGCCTACATTAAATACACCACTAAAAGTTCCAATTCCATGCTTCACCATAAAATTGTTGTTTTAAGCTGTCACTAGATACAGAAACCAGGTACAACCACTGTAACCAACCACAGAGGGACACAAAGCATTTGGAGAATTAAATGTGTCAGTCTATGCAATGTGACAGGCACAAAGTCTTATTCCAAGCAATTTTTCAAAGAATGTGAAACCATTTACTTTGCTTTTTCCCCATCTTCTCTGTGATCATTATCTGGTGATTGTGATCACTGGCCACTGTGGCCAGCTAAAGGGTGCCTATTAAAGGAAGCATCATCTATGGCTTGACCTCTGGGTCAGCGTGCCCTGATTATCTCTTCCTGTCCAGGCTGTTCATTGCCATAGATGAGCAACACTATTGTAAAGGGACTGGTGCAACCACCTCTGTGATTACACTGGAAATCCACTTCAAATGATCCCTTTGAAGGAAATGAAAAAATACTGTGGTGACACAGACAGTCATTACATGTCTGGGCACTGCAGTTCTCTTTGCTATCTTGGTTTCTGGTTCACTTATAGTTGCTTCAAGTGGTTCCCAGATCTTAGAACTAGTTGAGGAATTTTGACATGAGTGCCACCCTCTACTTTAGGACTTGCCACTGGAAGATTTAGTCACCAGAATAGGAATGCAACAAAATTTCCTGAGATACTATTCTGTGCCAGATAAATTGCTTGCCACTGGAAATGGACAGTGACTGAGCTTTGACCTCAACAGCATTTATAAAAATAGGCACAGAACAAGCATAAGGCATGATGGCACCGCTGAGTAACCAAAAAGAAACATAGATTAATCTTGTCACTCTGGCATGGCAGGGACCCCAAGAGGCCAGTTTGACAAGAAGGTAAGCTCGCTTTTCATAAGTGAATCTCAAAAGGCTAATGGGAGATCATGATGTAGTAGAACAGATGCAAGCTTTGACTTAGCATGCTAGTCTTAGGCACAAATCTACTATTTTAGCTGTGTTCATTCTATTATCATATTTATCTCTCTTCTTTCTTTACTAATGGACATAATAATACCCACTAAATCCATCTTTTGTGAGGATTAACTGTGTGATATAGAGGTGAGGATATATTAAGCATGCAGGAAATGATAATAGTTACCAATCTCCCAAGATGGCATGCTCTGTGTGTTGTGGTTATGTAGACATAAGTTAGAATCTCAGATTTCCCATACAGCATCCCTTGACCTACAAGAATTATATAACTTTTCTGAAGCTCAGTTTCTTCATCTAAAAGTAGAGATAGCATATTGTAATCCATCTGAATTCTAAACACTGCTTGGTTAATAATATTCTCCTATGTGCATCTTCCATGAAACAATCTTTCCAGATTTATTTTGAAACTCTTCATCCTTAAACCATGAGTAAGTCCCCTATTTCCATTATCTTTCAGGGTATCTCTCTTATTTCCTTCTCATTAGAGAATGTTAGAGGAATTCCATTTTACCTCAGTGGGCTTAGTGCCTAGGCAGTGATACCTTGTTCGCTGATGATTGGCAATGAGGAAACCAAGAAGTTCTGAAGGAGTAGGAGACTACATGCTTTTGCTATAGAGACCTCCCTCCTCGCCTCTCTCCAAATGAAAAATGCACCTATGAGTTTGGAGATGGGTTCAAATAATCTTTTTAAAGAACTTGGGCTGTTATTTTGAAGTTATAGATGATATGCAAGATTGTGTGTGTGTGTGTGTGTGTGTGTGCACACGCGTGCGTGCGCACACAAGTGTGTGTGAAGTTTTATGTGATGGTGGAGATTAGGGGAAAGATAGGGACAAAATTTAGTTACCCTGATCTATCTTCTTGATTCTCTTCAGCACAAAGGTAAGGCTACCATTCTTGCATACATCTTGCTACATTTTCTACTTTATTCTTTTCCTCAACTCTTCCCTCCAAACAATCAAGTATCAGTGCTCAGCTTTTTTCTTCTGCTTTACAGATTAGGTTGTTTCCATGACCAGTTTCTGAAGGGAGGGCTTCCCACTCTCCCAAGCACAAGTTGCTGGCACCACCAGGGAAAAAGTTAGGATGAGTACTAATCACACTCCTGAAACAAAATGTAAAATATCCCATTAAGATTAACTCACTTTTCCCAAACCTGTGTCTAAGATTCACCAAAACTTGTATGTTATTACCATCTATATTTTATTTCAAAAAAAGTAAGTCTATCATACAAAAAGATTATAATTGGTCCCTCTCTGTCCTAGGTAACAATAGTAAACTTCCTTTATGAATGTTCTCTGACTGGCATATGCCCCATAGTTGCATGGTCTTCCAACATAATTTTCCAAATTCAGATTTTTCTCCACTGCTGTACTCATGCCAGTTGCTCTCTAGAATTGTATGATTTAGAATCTCCAAGAATAAAGTCTGATATATGAAGTAGCTAACCAATTTTACAATTGCCAAATTTCCAATGATCAATATAAAGACCACCTTTTTCCTAATTACTCAATACTTTAATTTTAAAGATTAACACCCACTCTCTGATTTGAATTATGATTCAATTCCTATTTTGTCTACTCTATTAAATTGTATGGCTTTGAAAGCAGGACCTTGCCTGATTCAACTGTTTTTTGATCATGGGACATGAAAGATACCCAGTGAAAATATAAATTAAAATTCATTGAGTGAAACTATTTTTTGGTGAGAGCAGGAGAAATAGAATTTGAGATAGTATTAAAACAAAATCTCTTAATAAAAAAATATACCACCCTAGAGAATAACAGTTGTTTTATACATTTCTACTTGCTACTGGTATGGGAACTTGTTTCCTTGGGTAGAGGTGGCAGAGAATGAGAAATGGTGTCTAATATCTTGTATCTCAGGTACCAAACACTGAAGGGTTGTCAGTTCACATTTGTTGGGTGAGTGAATGAATAGAAACATCATTTCTCTCAGCTCTTAGCCAAGAATGACCTAGAAAAGCAGCAGTAACACTCCTAATCCCTAGTAAATAGGAACTTCCTATCTCCCAAGGCTGGACTTGTAACAGGGTGGTCCTCAGGAAAAAGGGTGTGTCCCAGGTAGGGTGGAGCTGAGCAGGATATAGGAAGCTGGAGAAGAGAGATAGGACACACACAGAGACAGAACACACAGACAGAAGACAGGAGGAGATGGAAGGAGGATGGAGAGCCAGAAGAGGCCCAAGGAGTAGAGAGACTTGCACTGGCTTGGACTGATTGGAAGAAATGTGGGTGAGAGACCCATGGGGAAGTTAACGATGGCTGTGTTGATTTTGGTTTTGGTTTTGTTCTGTTCCTCTCAGAACTGTCTGACTGTTCCTGACCCTTTTGTATGGGTCCCTGCTGAAAGGTGTTTTGGTTCCTCCCAGAATTGTCTGGCTGTTTCTGACCCTTGTGTGTGGGTCCCTGCCAAAAGCTGTTCTACACTTGTGGCAGGCTTTCGAGACTTGTTTTGGGCCAATCCTGGTTGGGTGGACTTTTACCCACAAGGAGTTGAGTAACATTGGGTGCTTGACTTAGAAAATATAGTCTTTGTCTTCTGTCTTTTCTAATTGTATTAAAGTTTCTTTCCACAAAAGGTCCTATATGTTTTGTATTGATGCAGCGGATGGCAGAACTTATTTAGACCAGGGCAAGTCTGGGATTTCAGGGGTGCCCATTTCCCTGCCCTGTAACAGATTGAGATGCTAAACCCTGGACTGTCCCCCAAAGTGGTGATCTTTATTCTTTTCCCACTCTCTTTTTTTTTTTTAAAGATTTATTTATTTATGCATACAAGCTAGGGTACAGCCCAGAGGCGCGGGGCGGCGAGAGGGCTCACCAGAGACAGAGTGGGGAGCAGAACAGGCAGATCGATGGAAACACACTGCTGAGGGGAGCAGCAGGCGCGGCAGGAGAGGTCTGCTGCTCCGTGTGGGAATCTCCCCTGCCGGGTGTCGAACTTGCGTCGCTGCTGCCCACAGCTCCTCAGCACAGCGCAGCGCAGCGCAGTGCCTAACCACTGAGCCACTGGGGAGGCCCCCCACTCTCTTTTCTATTTCTCTGTTGCTCAAAAGCTACTGGCATCGAACTCAGATGCCAGTCTTAAGTCTCAAGACTTTGGTTTGTTAAATGAGCAAGATAAGATAAAAACTTGCTGGCATAAAAAGATCTACCCCTGCCTCTATTTCTGCTGTACTGAGTAAGTTTAAACAAGTCATTTTCCTTCTCTGGTCCTCTCTCTTATTTGTAAAATGAAGGTTTTTGGGTTTTTTTTTTTTTTTGGCAGAGATAAGAATTTCCTTTCTAGACTGTGAAATAAGAGTTTGCAGAGTAATTAGAGAATAATTAAGCTCTCTGGTATAAAATTATCAATAGAAAAAAATGATAATTCTTGGAAACAATAAACTCCAGTGAAACAGCGGGTTAAGTCTACTCCTCACAAGTTCAGGGAAATGGCTTGTCCATTTATACAGGCTCTGACACTAATTTATTATGCTACGGAAAGAGAGCATCTGTTGAAGTTTTGAGGAAAATCAAAATTGGTACTAATTTTCAATGGCAGCAAAATATGATCATGGTAATTACGGTATAATTATAAAGCCCTAAATCTAATTTTAGCATCTGGGTACAAGAAAGAATGGAAAACCAATATAAAGGAAGAAAAAAAACACAACTATCCAAAGATAATGGAACCATAAGAAATAACAGGATTTTGTTATTAAAAAAATTATTATCTGTAACCAGATTCCAAACTCCCCACCCCATTTTCTTTTATGAGAAATATCTAATTGTCAGGCCAAGAAAATAATGAATAATTCTTTGAAATTCAATTCAAGAAGCCCGCTTCTGTGGGTGAGAAATATTTCTGAGCCAAGTTAGATCCACAAAACTTTTTTCTCATACTGCTACTGAGTGGGACCTGGTCTGCATGCTGATGTCCCGTCATAGGTCAATCTGAAAATGAACTTATAATTCAAAGAATAAAGCGCTGCATTTTTGTACCCAAGGAAGAATAATTTCCACATCTTCAGAATTGATAGGCCTATGAATAAAAAGAAGTTTTGGAATATAGAAAAAATTATACCAGAGGAACATAGATTTGAATGCTTAATCCTTCACATGATGGATTTTAGATCATTTATTAGCATATATTCTTGGCTTTCATTAGTTATCTGCAAGTGACATAATACTTACCCATACGGTCACTGTGAGGAAAATGACAATAGGTACAAAGTCCCCACCAGTGCTTTTGGCAAGTATTAGATGTTCATTAACAAAATGCTTATTCTCTTTTGACCAAGAAAGTGTTTCTCAAAATGTCATCGTCTAACCAACCACCTGCATCAGAAATGCCTGGTCTACTTCTTAAAAATGGGAGTGTGTTTAAGATAAGAGAGTACCTCGCCTGATTTTGATTGGCCTCTGAACGTCCACAGGTCACTGACCTACTTGACATGATTTGAAGTTTTCCAGAATTGACTTTAGGTGACTGTCACCACTACTGAAATGCCTCCTTCCTTTTTCCAGTCACAACTGGCGTCACCCAGCCTGTGGCCAGCCCGAGGGGACAGCTTCACACACACTCATTACTCAGGGTACAGGACATGGGTGGGTCCTGGAAATTCACAGTTTTTGAGCAAAGTGACATAGGTGCATCAAAAGCAGTTGGATTTGGGCCTCCCTGGTGGCGCAGTGGTTGAGCGCTGCGCTGTGGAGCTGTCAGCAGTCTGCAATGCAAGTTCGACGCCCAGCCCGGGAGAATCCCACATGGTGGGGCAGACCTCTCCTGCCTCGCCTGCTGCTCCCCTCAGCAGTGTATTTCTGATCTGCCTGTTCTGCTCCCCACTGTCTCTGGTTAGCCCTCTCGCCGCCCCACGCCTCTCGCCTGTACCCCAGCTTGTATGTATAAATAAATAAATCTTTAAAAAAAAAAGCAAAAAAAAAAGCAGTTGGATTTATGCAAGCTAATTCATAAAATAGATTTTTGTTTGTTGTCTTGAAATGATTCCATTTCGAAGAGTTTTTTTTTTTTTAAATGCTTTATTCTTCTCCACCCACCCATGTTTGGCTTTATGGGTTTTCCTCTCTTCACTCATCATGAGGTGACCCTATGCAACAGAGTCAGCGATGTCAAGCAGGGCATCTTTTTAAGCCCTACAATCATTTCCCCACAAATTTCCCCCTTCCTTTTGGTCTCATATCCTTATCCTCAAATATAAGTGATTACAGCATACGAAGTTAGGGAAGAGAAGTAAAGAATGCATGCTATTTGGGGACATAGGCAATTCCTGTTTTTCAAGAAATTTTTAAATTCACAATTTTCCCCAAAAGAATAGGAAATATCAGGACATTTAAGTCCTCCTAACACTGGCTGATAGTATTTCCTCTGGGAAATACCATCCTCAACTTCAATGGTAAAAACTCATTCTTGGAAGCAGACACTGATTTGGGTATAGAAGCAGGAATGTGAACTAGGTAAAATAGGCTTACTTTATTTTTTTATTTTTTTAAAGTTTACTTACTTATACATACAGCTGGGGTACAGGCCAGAGGTGTGGAGTGGTGAGAGGCTTCACCAGAGACAGAGTGGGGAGCAGAACAAGCAGATCAGAAATACACTGCTCAGGAGAGCAGCGGGCGAGACAGGAGAGGTCTGCCGCACCATGTGGGATTCTCCCCGGCTGGGCGTCGAACTCGCATCGCTGCTGCCGACAGCTCCACAGCGCAGCGCTTAACCGCTGTGCCACCAGGGAGGCCAAAAATAGGCTTACTTTAAAAAAGTCTTGGATTCCCTCTTTCTTCCACTTGTTCTCACTCACTTAAAGTTAGGGTTTTCTCTCCATGCCAAACTATCCAATGGTTCCTTTTAGAAAAACAGTTTTTTCAATACCACTCATGATCACTGGTCTTTGCTTGGGTCCCAGCTATAGCACATTTACATTTTGTCAGAAAATGAAACAGAGCAGGACTTCAAAATTATGCATGATAACCCATATTTGTCTCGAATCACTTAGAAAAGACAAGATTTCAAAGCCCTATGTAATTTAGGAATTTGCTTTGTTTCTAGTCTGTCTTGCCTCATTCATCTATCAGTCCATCTCATTCCTCATTCTTTTACTCAGCAATTACTGGCCTACCATGCAAGATACAGTGTTATCTCCATGATGTTTTTAGCAATGAAGGGATGGTGTGGTGATGAGGCGATGACGTCAATGACGAACATCTGGATATCCCTTCAGTTAACAGCATACCTTAGATGGTTTCATTTAATCTTCACTACAGCTGTGTGATTATAGTTGTTCAGCCTCCTCCTCCCCATTTCACACATAAGAAAACTTTTCTAGTCACACAAGAATTGAGGTAAGCAAAGATTTCAGCTCACATCTCTTATTCCAATTACCATATTTTTCACTACATGTAAAGAGATATGATAATGAAATAGGGTTTGTCCCTGTTCTCAAAAATCTCATAGTCAAATAAGAGAGTGAACACATGCACAGAAATTATTGTGATGCCCAGGGAAAAAACAATGATGAAAATAATACATATCTCAAGGATAAACTAAGGTTCATTATATTCTGTTATACTTAGATGGCGATTTTGGTGTACTTTTTCAGTCCCTGCAGCTAACCCTTCTCGGGTATTTCAAAAAATGTTATTCTCATTCTTGTTTCACGTTTTTCTTCTCATGTTTTTCTTCTTCCCATTTTAATTCCTAGCTAAAGTTACAGCACTACATAAATCCATTTCGGCACTGTATAAATCCATTTCTTGCCTCATTATCTCTGTCCTCAACAAATTCTTTTTGATACAGTCTTTATGAGAATGCTAATATTATATCAGTATCAATGCTGATATCCTATTGGTGATGTAGATCTACAATTTTGCCTCTTTTTTTAAAGATTTATTTACTTATGCATACAAGCTGGGGTGTAGGACAGAGGTATTGGGGTGTGTGTGTGTGAGAGCATTCACCAGAGACAGAGTGGGGAGCAGAACAGGCAGATTGAATGAAGTACACTGCTGAGGGGAACAGCAGACAATGCCAGAGGGGTCTGCTGCGCCATGTGGGAAGCTCCCTGGCCGGGTATCGAACTCATGCTGTAGTGGCTCTGGACAGCCTCATAGTGCTGCGCTTAACCCATTGCACCACCAGGGAGGCCCCTATAATTTTGCCTCTTTTTGCTACTAACTCAAGTCTTTGAATGCAGGGGCTTTGGTTTGTTACCTTTGTTTTCTTTGGGCTACTCAGTAAACGTGCTGATAAATGAATGAAGGATTCAATACAAGTTAGAATTGCACATTTATGTTGTCATTGCATTCCTCAAAAATCATTAGAGTCCTAGTTGAAGATAGTGCTCAAGCCCTGGACAAGGATTTACTTGTGGTGTAATAAACTTTATACAAGCAATTAACCTCCCTGATTCTCAATTTTCTCCTCTATAAAACTGGGTTATTACTAAAATCATCTCTGTAACATAATTTGGGGTTCAAT
Organism: Scalopus aquaticus; assembly: GCA_004024925.1. Taxonomy (NCBI): domain Eukaryota; kingdom Metazoa; phylum Chordata; class Mammalia; order Eulipotyphla; family Talpidae; genus Scalopus; species Scalopus aquaticus. The sequence continues at coordinate 139,821 of PVIJ01001383.1, forward strand.
TAAAATTAAGTTAAATATTGGAAATCTGAAGCATTATGCAAATGTAAGACATTATTATTATAATGATTATGACAATATTGTTTTTATTCTTAATTGCCCCATCTTGAGTTCACTATTACTCTGCAGACATCTCTTTGGTCCCCAGAGTGCTGGTATACCAGAATGTGTCTTTACAAGAGAAAGGTGTTGTTTGATATAAAGTAAGAGCTTTTGTCCTGGCATGTCCTAAGGGTCACACAAGCACAACCATATAACAGTTTCCCCAGCAGTTTTCACACTTGAGTAGAGTTTGCTACTTCTCTAGTACCTGATTTGTTCCTTACTAACACAACTCCCAATTTTTAGCTGGGTACTTCTTTAGCCAGAATAAAGATGTGTTCTCCAGTCTTTGTTAGCTTGCTAGGATTAAATGCCTAAACTCTGGTGCATTTTTTTTTTTGTAAGTGGAAATGATTGTGCAACTTTTAGGATAGTTTCTTAAAATATGTTCCTCTTCCTTTTCCCTGCTGACTGGAATGCAAATAGGATGATTGTGTTAGCATATGACTGAGTGTTCTTCAGGGATCCCAAACTTTTAAGGGGTGTATGCTCTAAAAGGGATTCTGCCATCTGCCACAGAAAGCAAAGGAAACATACTCTTAGTGTAAAAGAGCTTTAACAATATGCATGTGGATAGAGAGGCCAGAGAAGAGAGGAAATTCCTAATAATAGTTTCCCAATTAAACACCCAAGATTAGTCATCCCCTTGTGGGCAAGTGGCTTAAAGCAGGGCTGCTGGTGGGCCTCCCTGGTGGCGCAGCGGTTGAGCGCTGCGCTGTGGAGCTGTCGGCAGCGCATGATGCGGGTTCGACGCCCAGCCGGGGAGAATCCCACATGGTGTGGCAGACCTCTCCTGCCTCGCCTGCTGCTCCTCTCAGCAGTGTATTTCTGATCTGCCTGTTCTGCTCCCCACTCTGTCTCTGGTGAACCCTCTCGCCACCCCACACCTCTCGCCTGTAACCCAGCTTGTATGTATAAATAAATCTTAAAAAAAAAAAAAAGGCAGGGCTGCTGATGTCTCAAAGCTTGTCAAAAGTATGAAGTCCCTTCTTGGGGAACAGCATGAAAGGGGATAAAGAGTCTCAGAGATCTGGGACAAAAGGAGATACCACATCAAGATAACAACTGCACTGGTCAGCATCCCCACTTTCTCTCATCCATGTGTCTCTTTCAAAAGTCTCGACATGTCTCTCCTCCAGAAATTTCCTCCAAGTCCCCTTCCCAGCAATACTAAGATGCAAGTCAGGTCACAAGAGACAAAAGCTTCAAATCCCACCCGCCTCCCTTGTTAGATAGATTTACCCGGAGGCTCGGCTCTAGCCCTTGTTCCCAGTAGCTCCCCACCCTGGAAGTCCAGTTCATGATACACCTGGACCTGTAATCCATGCAGCTACATGTCAGTGGGGGTGAGGAAATGGCACCTCCCCTTCACAGAATTGCCTCGGTAACAACTGTATGGAAGCAGTCTCCTTGAACCAGGAGTGAGAGACCACGAGATGAACATGCTGAAGCTACGAGAGATACAGATCCCGAGTCCCCTGGTCCTGTGGGGTCCCATCCCAGCCTGGATTGCCATGAGACTACTCAAGTAGGTAGGCATGATAAGGCTGCTGTCCACAAATTAACATCCACGAGCCCTTATGAACTATTCTTGCAAAGACCATATTCATTGTTGCTTGTGGTCACCGAAGGCTCTATTCAGTTGTCACCATGGTCACCTAGTGATTTTCCATAAATTTGCTTAAAACCTGGAATCAAATATGACAGAAAAAATACTACTTTCCAGTTTCTGTAGCTTGGTTTTGCCCTGAGGAACTCCTTCAATGATAAGCGAATCTGTCTGTCACCCAACCTTAGTGATTACCTCCTGCTTGTCAGAACACACACTTTTGCCAGCAGTAAAAACCTATAGTGGGGGCCTCCCTGGTGGCTCAGCGGTTAAGCGCTGAGCTGTGGAGCTGTCGGGAGCGGCGACGCGAGTTCGACGCCCGGCCAGGGAAAACCCCACATTGCGCAGCAGACCTCTCCTGCCTCGCCCGCTGCTCCCCTCAGCAGTGTACTTCTGATCTGCCTGTTCTGCTCCCCACTCTGTCTCTGGTGAGCCCTCTCGCCGCCCCACACCTCTGGCCTGTACCCCAGCTTGTATGTATAAAAAAAAAAAATCTTAAAAAAAAAAAAACCTATAGTGTTCTTCAGGATTTTTTCTGGACCCATGTCTGTTTCTCAGCTTGGGCATTTTTTCTCTATCATCTCTGGTGTATGTGGCAAGCCTACTAAGGCTGTTTACACTGAGAAATATCTTCTTTAGCCTTAACCAGACTTGTGGATCTGTCTGATTATTTTGCTGATTATTGTCCCAGCGAGTCAAGATAATTTATATTTTTAGATCTTTTGAAGGACTCCTTACCTAGAAAGCTGTCCTAGTGGAAGGGAAAGGACCAAGCCAACCCTCTGCCCTCGTCCCCAGCCTCTCAGGGAATGCAAGACAGATACAGATGTGCAGTCACAGCAATTTAAGAACAAGTCTCACTACCACTAACTCAGCAAGTCACCTCAGGAATGCGGGGTGCATTATTTGGTCACTACTGCCATGTTGAGGACTTGAGAGTCATAGGCAGTAAGGGAGGATGCCACAAAGGTTAAACAACAAAATTCTGTAGCTTTTTCTTCATCAAACACTCCCTCAGTTGCTGCAAGACTTTAATGAGAATCCAGCGTTGGAAAAAAAGTTGGCTGCGCTCATTTTTCCGAGCTTGTGGTTGTTTCAGTGGCGGGACAGATACTTTGTGCACATCAGTCAGCTGAGCCCATGTTGTCATCTTCGATATATATTTGACATTGGATTTTTTAAAATGTGGCTTATAAGTAATTTAATTTCCCTATACTTATGCTATAAACGATGTTCTATGCTGGTCCAGATATATTCAGCAAAGGATCCTCTCCTCCAGCTCTCCAAGTGGATGCAATTCTATTCTCTATGAATTATGAATTATTTCACTTCACTGTGGTGAAGTGAAGTGACCCCTCCTTTCAGAGAGTCAATTCTTGTCTTATCAAATGAACGCCAGGCAATCTTTTTTTCCCCAAAGTCTGACATGATGAACTAAGTAGAAATTTGAGTATAACATTGAGGAATATTAGATAAAATGAAAAGGTTAAGAAATGGTCAACCGGGGTCTCCCTGGTGGCTCGGCAGTTGAGCGCTGCGCTGTGGAGCTGTTGGCAGCGAGTTCAATGCCCAGCCGGGGAGAATCCCACATGGCACAGCAGACCTCTCCTGCCTCGCCTGCTGCTCCCCTCAACAGTGTATTTCTGATCTGCCTGTTCTGCTCCCCACTCTGTCTTAAAAAAGAAAGAAAGAAAAAGAAATGGTCAACCAATAACTCCTCTATCGGATTATGTGCAGGTCTTAAGAAGAAAATGTTCCTCAGGCTAGTCTCAGATCCAATGGCAAAGGAATTCAAACCTCATTATAGTGAAATATATTAAGAACATTTAATCAACAGGATTCAGGTTCTATTTGTACTTCTATCAATTGCTAACAATCACAACTTTTTAGAGCCTTAGTTTCCTTTTTCGTAAACTGAGAAAATAAACCCTACCTACTTCACACAGTTAATGTGTAATTTCAGATGAGATAATGCATAGGAAAGTGCTTTGTAAGCTGTAAATTACTTTGCAAACATATGTTATGGTTTAAACTGGTTTATTCTTATGCTGAAAGCACATTGCTCTGTTTGGAAGATGACTCAGAGAGCTGGTTCTGGATTAGCAGCTCTTTTCATCAAAAAAATCTTGCTTGTGATGAGTTCAAACAGGTCCAGCAGTAACATTGGTGTATTGGAGTCATGAACTGAAGAATGGCAGACAATGTCTAGAAGCTGGAAAAGTCCAGGATATATATTTTCCATGAAAACTTCCAAGGTGACACCCTTGCCTACACCTTGAGTTTAGTCCGGTAAGATTTGCATTGGGCTCTAACCTCCATCACTGCAAGCTACTCAGTTTGGTTTATTTTTAAAGTACTAAGTCTGTAGTGATTTGTTACAGCAGCAATAGGAAACAAATGTAGAGGGAATAAGAGAATGACTGAAGTGGAGGGTGTAGAGTGTGTGTGTGTGTGTGTGTGTGTGTGTGTGTGTGTGTGTGTGTGTACATGTGAGTGCATGTGTGTGTGTGCTTGAAGTGGGACATGATGGCAGAGGAGAACACTGGGGACGGTTGTAAAGGATCTTGACGATTTGCTCTGAGTGTAAGCTTATTATATCTGCATTTACCAGTAGGGAATGCGGTCCACAGAGCGACAGCTCTTGTATAGAAACCACCGTACTACAGGCACATAGGTCTGACTCTTTCCTGAGTATCATATTTGAAACCTCCAAGTCTTACCTTCCACCTAGATGAGCAGTGAGGCCTCCCTGTAGGTTATCTCCTCATCTTTGTAGCCACTGTTGTTCTGACCGTACCCTCAACCATCCCTGCCCTCTGCCACACACGTGTATGCACACACACACCTACTGAACACCATTATTTTAGTGATTATTGAGCATTCAGAGATTATGAGGGGTGACCATATTTATGAAACATACTGCTACCAACTTTGACAAAATCTGTAAAACAAGAGTAGGTTGCGAGGGGATACCTTAAGGGTGAGTCCTTAGATTTCCAAGATAGGAAAGATCCCATTTGAGGTCTCTTCACCTATCTCCTCCCTTTTTAATTTCCTTTGTTACTCGTGTTCTCTCTTCTTATTTTCTCTTTCATCCTTTTGGCCAGAGGAAGTGATCAGAATTACCACAGAAGCGTCAAGAGTGTTTATTCACTTTTCTTTCTGTCTCCCTTGCCCTGACCCTTCTCCTGTATCCTCAATTCCTTTGAAAGACAAAAAAAGTTCGGGATGTGCATGACTAAATTTTCCAATCATGTTAGCTGTTAAGGAAACTCTCAAAATAGGGAGCAGACCACCAAATGCTAAGTTTGTTAGAGGAAGGAGAACATGCAATACTAGAAGTCCTTGGAAGCATAAGAAAGAGGCTTTTGGGGTGTCAGCAGGATTCCTTTGGAACTGGAACGTCTCCTTTGCCGTGGAGAGCATTGCCAAATGCACGGAGTTTCACAATCACTGCATGGTTTGCTGTGAAGTTACTGGCGGCCTCTCTACTCCCCAAATCATTTCCCAGTGAACACTTTGATCGTCTATGATATCAGTCTCTTGAGCCACTAATTGCTTCCAAGTGAATTCTGATTTGCCAAGAGTCTGGGTGGTGTAGCCCATCCTATCCAGTTCCTTGCACTTCTATAGATGTTGGCTTCCAAGTTCCTCTGAACAGTTTATCAACATAAATTGTTTCAATACAACAGAGTGAAAAGATTTAAAATCTTTTTTTGTAAAACTGGGTACTGGGATCTTCCCTGACGCTGAAGATGACTCCCCAGGGGAACCACAGTGATGTCACAAGTCCCTAAAACATTCTTTTTAAGCTTGAGGGAAATTTTTATATACATGTATAGATTTCAAGCTAATGGTATAAGAAAAATGTAAGAGATGATAAAATCACTTGGAGAAGGTAGTTTTATAAGTATAAGCTTTGCAGCTCTCTAAAGACTTTAAACTTAGCACTACCATTCTTCTTTATGCCCACATCCAACCAATGTCCATTCTATTAATTACCCTTCAGGAGGTCTTCCACAGGATGTCACATCCTGATCTTCCCTTCTCTCCATACCTGTCCTTTTCAATCTCATCATTGTTCCACTTTTGGTCTCTCTTAGAATTGTAAGTAATTTCTTGATTTCTGATCTCTCACCTATTTCCAATTTTAAGCATCAGAGTTTTCATCTGTTAAATGATCATATGCTTATCTCTTTTGGCCATTATAATAATTGAATAAAGCAAACTTTAATATATTTTTGAAAGCCCCTAGTGAATTTCCTGGCACATAGTCATCAATAAATAATTCCTTCCTTCCCTCATCCTCAGGATCACTTTCCCTACCTTGTCAGAGTTATCCAAGCCAAAAAAATTAAACACTCTTTATTGAGTTGATGTTGATTTATATTATTGTTTGCATTAGAGAAGCATAGGAATCCCCACTATGTTGTTGTCATAGTGGCCAAAGGACCAGTAGTCTACCACCACAGACCCTTGTGTTCCCTCCCCTCTTTGTTCTCATCCTTCCCCTTCTCCTCCACCTTACTCCCTGGTTGCTCCCAGTCTACTATCAGCTGTTAAGGGTTAGATTTTTAATTTGGCTTTATCTGACTCTTCATTTTGTCTTTCTATATTCCACATGTAAGTGACACCACCCAGTATTTGTTTTTCTCCTTCTGACTTATTTTGTTCAGCAAAATCCCCTCCAGCTCCATCCATGTTGCTATGAATGGCAAGAATTTATCCTTTTTGATAGCTGTATCGTATTCCATCACGTGTGTGTGTGTGTGTGTGTGTGTGTGTGTGTGTGTGTGTGTGTGTCTGTATATATATGTATGTATGTATATATATCTTTTTGACTCTAAGACAAAATTCAGACTATTTCAATACTTTCCTTAAGCAAAGTCAATGATTTATTAAAGTAATTAAGTTCAAGCTATTTAGCATGGCACGACCCTTATATATGACCCCAATCTATCTTTCTGTAATTTTCCATTATGTACCACCACTCTGGCAATCTTAAATAATTTTTTAAAGTGGGATATTCTCATTTCTCTATGCCTTTGCACTTGCTGTGCCTTCTGTCTGTAATTGAACTGTACTCAAACTTTTTAATGTAGCAAGCTCTTTAGGACCTGTGTTAGGCTACCTTTCTTCCTAAGTGTATTCATAATTCTTAAATCCTGCTAACTACTCCTACTCATAGCGTTCCCATTGTTTATCATCACCGTGAAACTTAGCACACTGAACTATCTGAATTCCCATATAGACCTGAGAGTTCCTGAGCCCCAGAATCTAGTTTTATTCATATTTATCTCTCCATTGCCTAATTTGTGAATGGCACATAGTAAAATTCTCTAAATCCTTATGGAGAAAATCACATTTTTATGTTGTATTATGCTTTTCATTCACTGATTCATCCAATAAAATTGAGTATATATCATATGCCAGAAACTATGGTAGTTTTCATAGAAGATGCATACATAAACAAACAAAAAACCTAGTTAGAAACATAATGAATATCTCATCTGCCCGGAATAGCAAATGAAAGGTATCAAACTCCCTCCAGAAAGAGAAGGATAGAACTCTCTAACTGATGAGATAGTCACAATGAGTAATGCTTATAGATAAACTAGCAAGAAGTCAGTAAGTGCCAACAAACTTTCCTATTCAATGTATTACTGCACTTGAAGCTGATGATACATTACTGGTTTGAATGTGATGAGCCTGTCCTTAGGCCATCTTGGCAATAGTCCACAGGAATATGAGAGGAGAATTTTGTTTCTGTCTTAAAGAAAGGACAATATCATATTCATCTTTTTTATTCCTTCTGTACTAAGTATAATGTCAGGTGCATTGTGGTTACTTACAGTGTGTTTGTTGAAATAGCTTAAATTGCTGATTAATGAGATCAATGCAGAGATCCAGTGTAAGTAATTTACATGTAATCTAAGTTGCTTTACATTAGTTACTTTGTCAAATTATGAAAGCACAGGACTTAAAGCTCATCTCTTCATTTACTCATTCATTCAATCATTGTCTTAGTTTAGTTCACTGTAACAAGTATCACAGATTGAGTATCTTAAACAACAGTATATTTCTCACAGTTCTGGAGGCTATGGAGTCCAGGATGTTCTTCCTGGTTTGCTGCTTACTTATGTTCTCAGAAGGGGGGGGGTGGTGAGAGAGAAAGAGAGAAAGAGAGAGAGAGAGAACTTTCTTATATCTCTTATTATACAGACATTAATTCCATCAAGAATATCCCAGTCTCGTGACCTAATTACTGCCCAAAAGTCCCATTTCCAAATACCATGACACTGGTGAATATACTTTTAACACATGAATGGGGGTGGGGGAGGAGCACATATTTAATCCATAGCAATCCTGTACCTGTTTATTCATGTGGTAAGTCAACAAATATTATTTGAACTAGTTCTTCCTTTCCTTAGCCTTTAATTAGCTTTTCCTTCTTCTGTAGTAATTTTCATTCACCAACTAAATTTTTAGACCCCTCAGGGCGAGGACCTAGTCTCTGTCTTACATTGAACTGAGTAGATATTCAGTGCTAGGAATTTACTTGTTAACTTCCACCTCACCCTTATCTGTGACAAGCAGTTCTACTCACAAACATAGAGTTAAAATGAATTCCTATTTATAACGATCAGAATTGATCAGACAGACTCTTTTCTGTTTCATCTCCATGGAAACTTTTATTTTGCCTGACTATGGGTGAGGAAGTGACATGGTGGGGGATGACACAACCTTGGAACAGCTCTCCTTTCGGGTGGGAGCACTTACTCAGAAAGCTCTGGCATGTGTTGAAGTCCCCAGCACTAGAGCATCAGGACACTCATAAACACACATCTTGAGAAGCCAGAAGATTAAACTAATGCAAGCTTCACAAAGCCACATTCTTTCAGCACAAGAGAGACACAATGTAAACAAAGAACTTGAAGGTGAAAATGAAATTTTAGAGCAGAAAGAGATCACAAAAGAAAGATTCATAGAAGACCAGGGTGGGGGAGGAAGAGAAGTACAAGGATGTGAGGCGTCAGAGAAGTATAAAGGCTGTAGAGAGAAAAGCTAAAGGATCATTTAAAAGCTGTGACTCATTTGCTTTCCTATACAAGGGGGCCAGTGACAGAGGATTCAATCTATTTCAACAAATATCTATTCATGGTGGAACTGGTAGTAAAAAAAGTGGGTAGGAGAGGAAGAATGGGAAATAGATTCTGGGTTACAGGAATGGGAGGCGTGGGGGAAAAAACATTAATTTCAGTCTTTCCATGTATTTAGCACTAGTGAGTTCTTACAGCAAACATCTGAGGCAGGCAATGCATTTTGCATTTAATAGATGAAAAAAGGCCAAGATTTGGGTGCTAGTCATTCAGTAAGTGCCAGAACCTATTTTCAAATTTAGGTGGGTCTGATTCCAAAATCCATGTCCTATCCTCAACCTCTTTTTATCACCAGGCCTCACACACTGCATGGTGATTGAATCTGAGAATGGGAACATAATGAAGACTATAAAACAAGCTTGAAGTTTTTGAAAGGTTTTCTGGATTAATAAGGGAAGAAAAACACGTGACCCATGAGCCAAGTCACATAGTGGGATGAAACACGTGCTTGGATGGATATAGATTGAAGCACTGAGGACTATTTCATTGAGATGCTGATAAGGGAAGAAAGTGCTGTCGAGGAATATGGTGCCACGAAAAGCTGTCAGGTCAAATTTAATAGGTGAGAAATGAAGTGAGCCTATCATGCATGAGGAACGGGAGGGTTTGTCATGCATGGAACACGGGCATAAGCTTGCGACACTTGCTTGCCATCCTCTCATGGAGCCCCTTGAATAGAAACTTGGGCAGTTTACATTGCGTGGTATGTGTTAGGGGGGCCAAGAGAAGAAATTTGAAGAAAGGAGAGAGAGAGTTGGTTGTGCAGATATCGAGATCAAATCATTGCCTAAAGATTACTTGTGGGCCTCCCCGGTGGCGCAGTGATTGAGCGCTGTGCTGTGGAGCTGTTGGCAGCGGCAATGCGAGTTCGATGCCCAGCTGGGGAGATTCCCTTGTGGCACGGCAGACCTCTCCTGCCTCGCCCACTGCTCCCCTCAGCAGTATATTTCTGTCCATCTGCCTGTTCTGCTCCTCACTCTGTCTCTGGTGAACCCTCTGACTGCCCCACACCTCTGGCCTGTACCCTGGCTTGTATGCATAAATAAATAAATCTTTAAAAAAAAGATTAGTTATAACTACTTGGAGTGGTGTTGTAAGGTTGGAGAACTAAAGAAAGAACTCTTTGAACAAATTCATATTCCTCTGTCTCCTTTTGCTAGAGGCAATATCACTTCCTTGATATATGACAGAGGATTGTGACTTACCTTGCTAGCTGATACTCTCCCTGAAAGACCTTGATGAAGCAAGCTACCCTATGGAGAGACCGATGTGGCAAAATACCAAGGACAACCACCTGCTAGTAGCTAGGAATGGAGTGAGACCATCAGTTGCTAACAGCAGACAAGGAAACAAATTCTTCCAATACCTTATCAGTTTAGAAGAAAACCCTACCCTGCTCCAGCCTTCAGATGAGATGCAGCCCTTTGCAACTCCTTTTTTTTTTTTAATTTATTTATTTATGCTACAAGAACTGGGGAGTAGGCCAGAGGTGTGGGGTGGCAAGAGGATTAGCCAGAGACAGAGCAGGGAGCAGAACAGGCAGATCGACTGAGCAGCAGGCGAGACAGGAGAGGTCTGCTGCGCCATGTGGGAAGCTCCCTGGCCGTGGATCAAACTCATGGTGCAGTGGCTGCAGGTGGCTTCATAGGCTAATACTTAACCTGTTGCACCACCAGGGAGACCGCCTTTGCAACTCCTTGACAGCACCTACTGTCTACTCAGTTGACTAGGCCTCAGGCCCCACTTGGGTGAAACAACTGACTAGCTGTTGCTGTGCAACAGTGCAAAATGTGTACATTTTCTAATGTAGATATGATTAACATTCTACTCAGTAGATTTTGAATAAACAGATTACCAAACATAGCATGGGTAAGTCTCATTTAATTAATGAAAAAGGTGGCCCAAAACCAAACAAAAACTGAGTTTCCCCGAAGCAGACAGAATTCTCCTTAGGACTGCAATAACGAAAACTTGTTTGAGTTTGCAGCCTGTTGCCCTGTGGAATTTGGATTCTAAACTGCAACTCTATCCAAGGCCACCTGACTTTCCCTGAGGGATGATAACTTTACCTAACATACTTTTCCTTTTCGTCTGTTAAATTATCTTTCCTACAGTCTTTCTGACCACTAAAACCCTTCCATCTTGTACAACATCTTGCAGCAACTTTCTGTTGGCTCGATGGGATGTTGCTCAACTCTTGAATCATTTAACAAATCTCCTTAGATCTTTGAAATTTACGCCACTGGATTTGTGTTATATAACAGTACATCAAAGCTATTTATTGATTATTTATGGAAAAAATGCCGGGATGGGTGTATTAATCTCTAATGTCCACTAATTCCCACTTATGTTGGGTTTGCAGACGATTAAATTAAGAAAAGGAAGTTTACACTGAGCTACTTATATAGGTGCCATCTCCTTTTCCTCCCAGGAGGCACAGTTCTTGGGCTGAAGCAAAGGCCGGGGGTAGTGGCCTGCTGGAGATGCGAAGGCAGCTACTGAAGCAGCTACCACACAAAGAAAACAGAAGAAAATGCAGGTGGTTATTAATGTAGAATCAGGCTAATAGCGTGCAACAAAGGAATAGCAAGAGCCCATTTAATGGAAAGTCACTTCTTGAGATGGAGCTGTGAGTATGGTAAAACTGATGTTTTATCCAAAAGGCTGAGGTCAGTGAACTAAACCATGGAGAGAAGACAGGTTGGGACCTTCGCCATTTCCATCTTATCTATTTTTCTATCATCTATTAATATTTTAATCTATTGTTATTGAAGTACCATTGTTTTATACCCTTGCTAGTCTATGCTCATTAAAGACCTGAAAGGCCCTTCTAAAGCTAAATGTTCCATACCTCTTACAGGTGAGGAAATGGGGGGCTCAGGAAAGAAAATGACTTACCCAAGGCTATCTGGGCAAGGAGGCAGAATTTCTCTCAGACCACCTACATTGCCATTACAAGCTCCAGAAAAGGACTTTCCAATAGAAAAGGTGAATTTGGGTTTTGTCTAACAATCTGTCTGATTATATTTGCCTGTTCAGGGCAAATAAAAATTAAACCGTGACAGAATTAGATATTCAGAGACTTTGGAAAGGGCATTTTCTGATTGGCCCAGTTTCTGTGGGAAACCTGTTCTCTTGGTGACTTTTCTCTCATGTGAACTGAATGGAGATCATCTTTGAAGAAGGGTGTGAGAGTTCTGGGGAAGGAGGGAGGAGGGAGGGGGCAGAAAAGAAGGGAAAGGGAGAAGGAAGGAAGGAGGGAGTGAGCATAGAAGGGAGGTGGGGAGAAGAGAGCAAGAGCGAGAGAGCAAGAGATAGAGAGAGAGAGAGAGAGAGAGAGAGAGGGGGGGGGGGAAACTCCTGTGCCTCAGGGGATTTCAAAGAGCCTTTGCCCTCCCAAGCTGTTGTTCACCAAAGGACTGTCTGACCCCCTGCTCCTGAACCCGCCCAAGGTCTGAACTGGCTTCCAGCTGGCACCAGTGCAGTTGTGGTTTGAGGGTCTCCATCTACTCCAATTATCAAGCTACATTCCTGTTCTGTGGTTATAGGTGTCATCTGACTATGGATGGGATGTTGCTGTAATTAAACCCAGTTCTTGTATTTTACTGCAAGCATCACACATTTATTTATAACCTTCAGGGGACAAGCTCGTGCACTTTACTACACTGAGTGGAAGCCATACATGGCAGAGGGCTGCTCACTCTGGGGACAACACTTACATCCTTCTCCTAAATGGCATCTAGAGAACTAACCAAGTGATACTTTGAGAACCAGTAATTTCAGCTTTTTCTTTTAAATGAAAAAAACTGGACAATGCTGCAACAGAGAACAATGTTAGGTGTTTTGGACAAGTCAGCAGCTTTGGAGGAGGAAGCAGGATAGTCTGAGGGGGGCTGGAGGAGGTGGCTGTTAGCCCTAAAGTCAGATTATTGCAAACAACTCAGCTTCCATTGGCTGATCCAGCAAAATACCACAGGCTAGGCAGCTTGTAAACAACAGAAACTTACTTCTCACACTTCTAGAGTCTGGAAGTTCAGATCAGAGAGCCAGCAGGGAAAATGAGGACCCCGTTCTGGGATGGAAAATCCTGGGTCATATTCTCACTTGGCAGGAGGGATGAAGGAGTTCTTTGTGATCTTTTTATAAAGATGCTAACTCCACTGATGAGAGCTCTCCCTCCAAGGTTATGACATGAGTGAGGAGAGCATTAGTTTTTCAAATTATGTTAACTGAAGGAACATAGGTTTACATCATTGTATCTGCTCTGTGGGTTATAGGTTTAACCCTCTACAAATGTCCACTTTCACACCTTTCTGGCAAACCAGCGCCATAACAATCCTTCAACAATTTCCATGGAGCCCCTCTAGCCTTCCTCCCCACCACCATCCCCTTCTGGTGGCCTCAGTTTTGCAGTCAGATGCTAAGAGTTTATTATTGGTTTGGTTTTGACTGACCCTTTGTTATGTTTCTATATATTCTATTCTAATGTGCAGGTATTTACACTATTTAATAAGCTATAAATGAAATAATGTATGTCAAATATAAAATGGAATCACCAATGTCCAAGCACAAACTCATTTTGGGGAAGTAAATCAGACAGCACCCACATGGACTTGTAGACAGAAGGGAATATGCTAAGTGAACTTCCTAGAACCTTATCAGAACAACCAGACACCCTGACCCTAGGGAGAGAGACTCTAAAGAAAAGTGCAGAACAACAGCTGGACAGTGAGCAACTGCGGACACACTCTGCACAAATCTGTTCCTTGAGATTCCATCAGGCAATCCCAGCATCAAACAAGGGCAACTCTGCTCCTCTGATTGCCCTGCTAACTGGACACAGCCCACCGAGCTTGAGAGCAATAAGCTGCTGCATTGTGTTCATCTGAACATAAGAAGTTTGAGCCCAAAAACGCCTAGTTGGGGACCGGAAGCGCTCTCATCTGCATGGACATTGGTTCCTTAGCACCTGACGCCATGTGAGAACATCAGATGTAGTGATGCATTAGGGCCGATGTTGATGGGTACAGGGCACATTGTGTGGACTTGTGGGCTCCTAACTTGCTCACTCTATGATCACGCTGCCTGGATTTTAATTGTCACGGCTCATCACCCACTTGTTAATTGACAAACTGCAAAGAAATTGACCTTGTGGGAAGACAATCAAGGACAAGATACTCATTCTCTCACCACTGGACATTAGGATTTCAACACAGGAGTTTGGGGAGGGGCCGCAAACATTCCGACCACAGCAGACCCCTTTGTTTATTGAGTATTTTACCTGCTGGACACTTAATCTGTTCAATTATAAGCTTTAACAATATAAACACAGCCTTCTGTTTGTTTTATTTACTTTTTATACCAACGCTCATCACAGTGTCCAACACATTTATATAGTTTAACAAAATTTGTAGGATAAATGCGTGAAGAACAAAAGAAGGTGATATTTATAACTTTATTTTTCAGATAAGGAAATTGGGCTTTAAAATGTTGGGTAACTCACCCAACATTCACATAATTATTTTCTAGAAACACTTATGAAATTTGAAATGATGAAATGATGAATCATCTCTTTGATTGCAAAGTGTATCTTCTTCAATACTCCATAGATTAATAGATAATTACTTAGGAAGGTCCTGATTTAGAGGGAGTTTGGGAGAATTGAATTGTGATGTAAGGAGCTGAATTCATCTTTGTCATGGTTTTAAAAAGGAGATCAAAGCAGCTACAGAAAACTGCTGTGGGCCAAGTGTGGAAGAGTGGTCCGTTTGGGAAGCTGTCACAGTAGCACAGGCAAGAGATAATAATGTCTTGGGCTGGAGTGAAAATCAGATATGGAGGAAAATGGGCAATTTGAGGTAAGTTGTGAGCTCAGTCGCGAGGACTTACTGAGGGACTAAATATAGGGAAGAAGGAATGAGAGGAACTGAGGCTTTCGGCTTGAAATACTGTATGGATTACACTTCCATTCCCTGAGTTGTAAAAGTCTGAGGGAAAAATGGTTTTGCAGGATCGAGAGTGAGTTTTATTTTGAGTGTGTAATCTTTGATATGTGTGCATGGGAAGCAGATAGAGATGTGGAGTGGGCTTCTGGATATATGAGCCTGGAATTGTGGAAAGACATTTAGGAATCATTGACAAATACAGGAGTTTAGCTCTAGGTCCCTAACTATAAAGTGGTACACTTGAAAAATGGTGTACTTGACAATAACACCCACAGGTCTTCAAAGTGACTCAGGCTAATTTGCTCCCCAGGCTTGGCAGAAAAATTGAAAGCAAATACAGTCTTTGCTGAGAACTCCCTCTGGCACTCTGGCAGATTAAAAGGTAGCGAAGTAGCGTCAGCTACAGACCTGGGCAGACCAGGAGTAGACTCCACCACTATGAGGAGGAGAGAAATTACACTGAGCTTTTGGGTAAGTCAAAACATAATAATTGAAATCAAAAGTTCAGACATGGGCAGCCTGGCTATGATAACTGATTTTTTTCCTTCTTTTTTTTTTAACACAAAAAACAAATGTCAACAAGACTCCGGATGCCTAAGTAGCAAAAGGATCTGCCATTTCCTGACATTTATAGCTAGTTGTTCTCGATTTGCAGAGCAGTTTCTAAAAAGAGATTCTAGCCATTCACTCTTAGACTGTTTTAGTCATAAACAAGAGATTTTTTAAAAGAGGATGTTAAATATAAGAACGCATGTCTAATGGATGAAAACAAAATTAGGGGACGTGTCTTCCATTCAGATTTATCAAGACTGTTGTTCCAGCTATTTCTTGATCAATAGAACTGTAAATGAAAGGAAGCACATTCTCAAATGTGCGCTCTGATATGGGCCACAGATGTATATATATCACAATGCTATATGATTTTAGACACCCCATTTGGCTCCTCAGTCATTGTCTCAGGGTAAGTTAGCCTAGATGTAAAGCGATTTTTGAATATAAACAAATTACACTACAGAAATTAGTCTATACATTCTGCAGGGGAGGGGGAGGGAGAGGGATCAAAACGAGGCTGGGAAGAACACAAAAGGTCTGTGGTGATGGTGCACAGGTGAATTGGTGGTGGAAATTCTATGCGGACTACACCTGAGAAAGGAAAGTAGACATTGTATATAAAGAAGTGAATAATGATGTAAAAAATATATAAATAATTTAAAGAAATTAGTCTATATCTGTTAAGAGCCTAAAGCATCAACAACTTTAAAAAAGATTGGTAATGAATCTGTATATGGTATGTGATGATCCCAAAGAAAGGGATTTTCTGAAAAGAGTAGACTTTTTTTGCTAATTATAAATTAAACACCAAGACATAGCTGGCATGTTTGGTTTCTGTTTCGCTCTCAGCAGATACGTTGACATATCTGTTCAGAATTAAGAAATGTTGATATGTCTGGCTAAAAAAGTAATTACTTCATCATTTAGCCATTCTTTTGAAACACATGTAACTTTCATGGATTTGGGGAATTAAAATTCTTTGCTCTTGTGATTTGGGTTCACATAGTTGACGGAAAAACTTTCACTGAGTTCAAACAGGAAACCAAATCGGTGGACGTTAAAACAAAATGCAAGGTGATGACTAATGACACTTTCATTCTTTTCTCCGCATCAGCCAAGAGAACCCAGTTCCTGATTTCATCACAGTGGTGTGGACAGGAAGTCTGGGTCTGAATCCTTATATTTGTGCAAGTGAGATTAAGAAGTATGGATATCTCACTCTAGGTGACATAAAAGACAAGAGGGAAAGTCACTTCCACACCCAGATCATCGCCCAATATGGATCCCCTGGAGTTACAGTGGGTCTGGAAATAATTTAGACAAGAACAGTGTCAAAAATAATCCCAGGGGCATGGACACTTAAAATAAGATTCACCTGTGAATGTCAATGTTTAACTGTATTCCTGTGAATGGAGGTATGGGTGCATTCATTTGGTTAGAGCTCACTGCCAAGTCTGCCAAGTAGTATCTTTCTTATCAATAAAGAAGTAATATAGAGCCTTATGCATTGGTATAGATATAACTAATAAATAATTGCAAGTCCCTGTTTTAAGAAGAGTCAAAAGCACACAAGAAAGGAGAGTAGTTGGTTACCTTTGCAATAAAGTAGGAGATAATCGATGATGGTTTGGATTAAGAGTGGCACTGTGGACGAAAATGAATCACTGGATTCACAATGTACCAAGGAGCTAGAATTAATACCTCCATGTGGAGAGGAGAAAGAAGAGGGAGGAGTCAGGATCCAAATGGGGCATATGGTTCAGTCACAGAGGTAGAGGGGATAGCTGAGATGAATGGAATGCCGTTTTCTGAGACAGGAAAGAAGAGGAAGAGGTGGAGGGATTGTTTTGGAGTTGCAAAGAGTAGATCTTTGAGTTATTCTGAGCACAGACATGCTTTCAGTGAGGGGCATCTCCTTTACAAGAGCCTCCATGTGGTACATGCTTTACTCATTCTTACAAACCTGCCTCTCCCTATCTAATATTTGACATTGAATTTATATTTGAAAAGAGAGAGTGTCAGAAAGAAACAATTTTAATCTGGCAGGCACTATGTTGTATCCTGCAGCCCCCAGCACCTGTATATACATACACATACACATGCATTCATACCTATACATATTATATACTATACAGCATGTCCATCCACATTTTATAGATGACATCCAGAAAATGTTACTGTCTTTCCCAGGTTGTATAACTTGCTGGCCTTTGGGGGACTGTTCTGTGAAAGCGTAATGAGATTTGTGGTATCTTATTCCAGAGGAAATTCTTAAAACAATTAAAATTTCAGAAGGCAACAGAGGAATCATGTAAGAATCAAATACCTAGCAGTCAGGCACAAGTAGTAATGGCTTTTTACTTCAGGTGAACCACAGAGTGAAGAACAGCGTGTCGGGCTTGCCTTAGATAAAATCTTTCATGGGGGTGGGAGACAGGGTTGTTTGTCTTTAGATCCAGATACAACATCCTAGCAGTTCAACCCCTTTATCCATTCACCAGGTATAAGACAACATGGGAGATACTTTCTATTGATTATCTTAAACCTGCTGGAAACTCCAAGAAGTCGATTTTATTATCTTCATTTCAAACACCAGGAAAACAAGGCCCAGGTAAGGAAGGAAAATTGTCCAAAGTCACCTAGTTCTTCAATGGTGGAACCAGAATTTCAACTGAGTTTGGCTTTTCAGAAGAGTTGATCAACCTCAATGCTCTTAATATTGTTTGTGAATGAGTCTTTATTTTTGTGGGGGCTGCTTAGTGCTATTTCCTGGCATCCTTGGCCTTTACCCACTAGATGCTAGTGCCACTCTCTCCCTCAAACCGTAACGAGCAGAAGGGCACAACTGTGTGTGCCTAGGCGAGTTCCTGCCTTACCAAATATGACTCTGTCTGGGTCCCACGCAGTCACTTGCTCTGTGCTCTCAGCACTGAACCCCTGCAAATTCCACAAGGCTCATGTAAAATTTCCTTCTCTTTCTTACTAAACATTTCTTTAAGAAATATAAAAAGTCTGTGTTGGTTCTAAGATTTTGAATTCTTTTAATTCGTTCTTCAAGAAAGCAGAAAGCGCTCCATATCATAGAAAAGTGAGTTCAGAAAGGAAAATGTTCCAGAGATTACTACCCTTTTTATTGTGACATAGTTATTGACCAAATCATGCTATGTTAGATCTTTGATCTATTGTAGACATGACCAGACATGACTTAATTTTACACTTAAGACACAGTTGCAAACATGACTTAAGCTCAATGGCGGCCATTATGGACCTGAGCTTGGCTGTGCATTTGGAAGATATGACAGACTGTGCCAGGAATGAACAACTTTCCTTGGCTGTACACACTTAACTGCAGGATTTTGGTTCCTTTATCAGTTGGAGTCTCCCTTTGTCCAGAAAGCTAACTACTACAATGTTTTAACTATTTTCAACATACTAAGACTTAACGAAGAGATCCAAAACACTTGTTGAAAACAATAGAGTCACATTTTGAAACAAAAATCTAATTTGCTAAATAGTCAACTAAGACAATTCTATTTATTTGACAATGTAACCACATGCAATGATAGAATGCTGGTGTTAAACTTCTGTTTTCTCTGACCAAGCAGTGTGTAAAATATTTGGGAAGGAAAATTAAGGGGAATGCTTCTGGTTCTTTATTATGTCTGCTTTTCTTTTTTTAAATTGAATTCCAAGATAGTTTTGAGACACAATTTACAGATGTTTTTTCATGGATGCAGAGTAAGATCCAAGGACCATTACATTGGGGAAATCAGACCACAAAATATCCAAGACATATTCTGACAAATTCCCATGCTGTTTCCTGATAGAAAGCCTCATATATCCCATACCCAGAATGGGTTCTACCACTTTCTGAGAGGCAGTTTCCTCACATGTCTGCACTCATGGTCACAACTAACTCCACATTGCCTGTGACCAACCACAATGAGCTCTCTCTCAAAGTCATGGCAAAACTGGTTAGTTCTTCAGTGTCCTCATGATTTCAATTCTCTAATTCAACACTAGCTGAAGGTCCACTCTGAACTCAGCATTTTTTTAAGTAGGAAGTGATGCATCAAAGAGCACTCAGTCTATTGGGAGACAAAGGAAGGAAATGGATGATTAAAATCATATGACCAACATGGAGGTAAGGGTGGAATACCAAAGTGCCCAGGGGAGGGAGGTCTCTTATGAGCCATGAGAAGATTCTCTGGGAAATCTGGCAGAGTCTGAGCAGAGTCTAGGGCACAAATGGGAGTTGACTAAGAAAGGAAGGCAGACAATTCCAAGGAGTGGTTCAGAATGTAACAAGCACTGAGAGGAGTCCTGAGAGAATTGACAAGCAACACTGGACACAAGATGGTGGTTGTTGGGGGGTGACTACCTAAGAGGAATATGGGCTATGCCTCTCCTCCCTGTCACCTCATCCTTGGTTCTCAACATTTAGAGGGCTAGTTCTTAACCTTCATTATATATTGGAATCCCCCAAGGGAACTGCAAAATATGACTGATGTCTGTATTCATACCCACAAATTTGTATTTAATTGACCTGAAGTGAAACATGAATATCCCACAAATAAATTCACATGTTCCGAAGTGCCAGAATAGAGACCTGAGCTGTTAGAAGCAAAGTGGGCTAAGGAAAGTCTGCCCAAGAACAAAGATTGTATACTTGCCCTGGCAGATATAAGGACTTACTTTTAAGCTACATCCATTAAAACATTATAAGATTGATCAATGGAATTAATTACACTCTCAGAGACACATTCTCGCATATAAGGAAATGATCGAGGCAAGAGTACAAATTAATGGGGAAAGTAGACTTTTCAAAAGTAGAGCAGGCACAGTAAGTACTCCATAAGAAAAAAGAAAAACAAAACAAAAATCCAAACCCATGTCATACTAAAAATATCTTTCAGGTGATTTGAAAATTGGACACCTAATTGATAGAGAAAAACTTAACGATTTGAAAACAATGTGTGTGTGATTTAATACTGGAAAGTAATTCTCAGATAAAACAAAGTATCCTGCCTTTTCAGTAAGGTGATAAAGAGAAATAATGAAATAGTTTTCTGCTCCACCAAAATGAGGGTTTGGGACAAAAAAAAAAAAAAAAGCTACTGCCTGAGAGGGTGCCACATTTCATTGCCCCATCCTCTTCTAAGAGGATTGGTTTCAAATCCCCAAGCAAGGAATGTGCCAGCCTCCACTGTGATTCTGAATTCAATGGCTGAAGTATCATAACAAGTGAAATTTCCTTCCACGTTCTTGCAAGAGTTCAAGAGTCCAGAGTTTCAGTGTGAGCAGCCTTTGAATTTTTGTCTCATTATGTATCATCAGCACAATTTTAGGAGAAGATAGAGAAAGCCTGGTAAGGTCTCCTATCAAGATATTATTTAGAGTGGAAGTTCCCTGAACAGAATATCAGGTGAGTCTGGGGATACCCACAGGAAGAAGGGGATTTTAGTGATATAAAGACCTCACTTGATTTGGAAAGGAATCCTGCAAAGGAAGGGAGGCTGCGAGGGGCTGCTCCTCACACAGGCTTCTCACCTCTTTTGGTTTCAGCTAATTAAGTGACAATAGTTCCTGCCAGCACGCAGGGATGTTTGAGGCAGTCAGAATCACTTTGGAAAACACTTCCTAAGACCGAGTTGCTATGTGCAAGGTGAGCACCAGGCCCCTGGGGGAGAAACCAAGGTGAACAGCGCCACAGTCTTCCCAGCAACCACCCAGTAGGGAAGCCAGACCTGGGAAAAGTTGCTTGGTAGCATCAGTAAAGTAAGAAAGAGAAGAAACAAAATCCAAACCCAAAAATCCCAGCGACAGTAGAATAACGGATCTGGAAGTTCTTTTTAACCACCACTGTTTACCCAATTGAATAACAGCTTTAATCATGATAAAGATACTTACATCAAGTAGGCAGAATGTAAATGGAATCTGCAGCCCCTTCTGTACCTTAAAATGTCCAAAGGCCATTCCTTTGCTGGGTCACAAGATACAGGCCTTTTACCTTTGGGTGAATAAAACTCCTTGCCAATAAAACAGCTTGCTAAGGCTCCAAGCAAAGAGATAGCTACCTCTGTGTCTACTCTACCAATTTTTCCTTTTGAAAGATTGTCCTGCAAGAGACTACAGTGCCACTTGATTGGAAACACATTTGTACATTTACAAGGCCAAAACAATATTTCTATTAAAAGCCTCAGTCATCCTATTCAAACCACTGAAGTTGAAATGAAAAGATCATGTCTGTGTGCTTCAGACATGCTTCCTACTCAGCAGTCCCCCCTTCTCGCCCCTTTCCCACCCCCCAACCCCCCTGCCTTCCACTTGGGCCAAAGGGACAATCTGTTCCCAACAGCCTGAGAAATCTTTTCATCATTTTGCAAACTTGCAAAAAAGACACCAAGCACTTGGCTTTGTGAGAAAAGAGATTGTGGTGAAAATGTTCACACGTTTTCTTCTCCTTGCATAAATTTTCAGTGTTGCACTCTTGAGGGTGGGGTGGATGGTTTTAGCTGAAATGCCCAGATTCTATATTGGCTTGGGGATGCAACACAGGTCACTGACCTTCAATCATTTTGCCTTAGGTTATTAGCTGCACAATGTGTCCATATATCAGTCTTCAAGTAGCATTGCTGAAAGCAGGCTTTGCTTCCCAATGTGACTGGTACGCTTTTGAAGGGAAAATCTTAGAGTTTATACTGATTTTGGCTCCTTTCACTCTGCAGATCAAAGAGTCTATATGTCCATTGCCAGGGTTCAACAAAGTCAATTGGTTGATATGATAGAGACTTGGATTTGCACAATGGTTAGAGCAGCAGGAAGTATTTCCTAATTAGGTAGCAGGCTCTACTGCAGAGTGACTTGATAACCCCATATGACAGATGAGAAAATTGAGACCTTGAGACATATTGTTTTGCCCATGAACAATTGACTAGTTGGAGACAGAAAGGAAACTTGCTTCCTGGTGTTCTTGTCTCCTATGTATCCAAATCTTACACTTAGTCACATACAAACCTCCTTAACTCATAGACTATCTGGTTTGCTTCCATTGCTTTTTCTTTCAATGTCTTTGATCTATTCTGGCTCCTATTTTCTGTACAAATCAGATGGTTACTAATCATGTTCTGCCCTTGTCACTCTATGATTGTTTTGATATTATAAAATAACTTTCTTTAATGTTTACTTCTCATTTGCCCTTGAATACAGGAATTATGTTTTTCTTTTTGTTTATGCTATAGACTATTGTAAAGTTTATTCTGCAAAATATTGTATAGAATATTCCATGGGATAGCATAAACATTCTATGTCCTATAAAATATTGTAAACAATGTAGAATACTGCTTATCCTATAGAATATCATAAATAATATAAGTGATACTGCAAAAAATTACATAGGCTACTGCAAACTGGATACCTAGTAAATATTCAAAAGTATTTATTGACTGGTTTTCTACTATTATTTTTTTAGCAGGAAGTGAAATCTAAATAGAGTTCAGAATGGACTTTCAAGATCACGTAACAGAGGAGAAGACTGAGGCAGAAGAATTAAGAAGTTCTTCTTAGAATGCAATTTGCAGCAACATGGATGGAATTAGAGGGGATCATACTCAGTGAAATAAGCCAGAAAGAAAAAGAAAAAATATCGAATGGTTTCACTTATAACAGGACTATAAGGAAACCAAATAGGAGAGAGACACTCAGTGGGGGGAGGGGGGGCGGGTAGTGGGCAGTGGCGGGGGGAGGGCACAAAATGGAATAGAAAAGAACACAAGGAAAAACACAAGGGACCATGGAGATGGGTCAAGGGTGAATTGGTGGTGGACTACCCAAGGGGAATACAAAATGTAAAAGACATAAATAACAATAAAAATACATATTAAAAAAAAAACCTTAGTAAATAAAAAAATAAAAAAAAAAGTTCTTCTTAGAAGAACGAAGTAGATTTTCCAAAACTCCCTCCCCCATGGACTACAGGTGAGAACAGGACTCAGCCCTTCCCATTATGAACCCGGTACTGTTTCTACTGCTCCCTGTTGCCTCCACTGTGAATTAAACCATTAAGGGTGAAAGATACTGAAATTCTCCGGACTCATTTGCTTATTAAATAAATAACAGAGAGCTGTTTGATCGAAGAACTTGTCCCCAGGAATCTCATTCTGACAACACCCTCCTGAGGCTAAAGGAAGCTGTGTGTGTCCCAGGACAGCTCCTGGTGCTGAGCCCGTTGGCAGAGTGTATGTTGAGAGGCTACTATGGCTCAGCTAGAAGCTCATCAGAGCCTTGTGAAGATGTCTGGCAAAGCCTTCACTGCGTTCTTCAGCAATGTTGGCCCCCAGCACTGCCATAACCAAGAGAGGCGAGAAGAGACAGGACAGTCAGCTGGGCGTTGGCAGCCAGTGGGCCATATGGAAATGTTTGGGGATTAGAAATAGTGCCACATGTGCTCAGCTCATTCTGGGTGAGGCATTTATCCCCCTGCAGTGAAGAGGAAATAGCTCGCAGTGACTCACTTGGGAGGAAGCAAACAGCCTGAGTCAAACCAGCCCCATCACTTTCTGGAAGGGGCAGATGTGACCACTCAGCACCAATTAACCATGGGGTGCATACCAGGTACCATTTTCTCTGATAAAGCTGCTTTGGATGGACAGAGAGGAGGTGGCTAAGTCACTAAGGGACCGAGCACTTTATCCCCTAGAACCATTGACCCCTGACTAGGAGCTAGGTGCTACGCATGATCCTTAAAAAACCCTATGAGGAAGGCATTGTCCTCATGTTACCGATGAGAAACATGAGGGTGCTAAAGATTAGAACCTAGAAGGAAGGTCCAAAACAAGGTGTGGCAAGAGTGGGATCTGAACTCAGGTCTACCTCTGCTGCAAGCTCATGTCCTTCCTATTCTGTTGAAGATGATGGCGTCCATCACAGGTCAGAGAAACACAACCACTGGTACTATTATGAGGGGGTATATCAAGGCAGCTGACAAGGAGGTTGCCTGGCCTGGTGATGTGTCTGAGGAACAGTCTCTGTAAGATAGGTGTCTTTGTATCTGATGCTGCACCTTGTTGCCCACTGGGAAGACACAAGTATGAGTGTGAGTTGGAGGAGGGTAAGCACAAGCTGGAAGCCCCAGGTGCAAATCAGGACCCGAGTTCTCTCAACCTCTAACCTTCAAGGGGTACATGCCCTGACAGAAATGCTGGCACCTTTTCTCACAAACCATTATCACCTGGAAAGAATCAGGAGGAACTGAAGTCATTGTCAGTCTGCCTCTTGCCTCGCAAGGACAGGGTGAGCCTACAAGTCAGCTACCCCCGTGCTGGCACCCTTCAAATATTGCTCAAGAATCTCTGAGAACCCCACACCATTAGGGACATTCTGGAAAAGGAACTCTGGGAAGTTACTTCAGCCTGCTAAGCTGACACATGATAAAGCCACCATAATGCTGTGTTGGTGACAGAGTTCTAGTCTGGTCCTCAAGATCTTAGCGAGACCACATCAGAATCCAATAAACTTGACCTCCTGGAAGCCCCGAAGTAGGTCCTGAGTCCTTTTACTTTATGTTACAGCCTGTTTCTTTGTTATTCAACCCTGTTTCCAGAGCCTCTGGCTCCCTTCTGCTGCCGAGAACATCACACTCAGAGGCTGTTGCTCCTCGGGCAGTGATCTGGCTTCCCTCCTTGGTCTCTATTTGTTCTAGGGTAACAGCTGTTTGGGGTTACTATCATCATTGTGGTTACTGTTATTTTTATTGTTAGGGGACTGTGGTTCCCCTGAGACATTGACGACCAACTTTGGATTCCACTGTTTGCTCTCGCTGTCCGTCCCAGCAAGGAGCAGAGCACTGCAACCCCAGAATGGAAGGTCGCTCCAGGGGACCAGTTTATACAGAGGAGGACAAATCGCACTTGCACCTCACAGAGGAGAGTTTAAGATGTGGTTTTTATAAACAGACCCTTGGATCTCAGTGAGGGGATTTGAAAAGTCAAACATGTGAGGCCAAGACTATAAAAGTAAAATTACAAGACTCAGGAACCCTTCCAGAGATGGCTTATTTCAAACATTGCTATCTTGGAGGTGTTATTCTTAGCAGAACATGGGTTCATGTTCCCTTTCAGTTCGCCCTCCAGCGGGAGGCTGCGGTGGCCTCAGTAGGCCGCTGGGAGTTCACGAGCACACCGCCCTGGCTTCTCCTCCAGTCTTATCCTGGCCTGTGAACCCGCGCCCCTCTTCTCACTAAAGGACCCCTCCTTCCTTCCTTTGGGGACCTGTTTATTCAACCAATAAAAGTGGATCAGATGCTTATACTGTGTCAATTATGATGTTGGGTCCAGAAAATGCAGAGACTGATGGAACAGTGCTCTGAGCCTTAAGGATTTAGGAATAGACAGAGAGAAAGTAACGTGGCACACTCAAAGTGTCCTGTTGCCGGAACAGGACAAGGACAGGAACACTGGACACACGGCGTGGCAAGAGCAGTGCCTCGGGGATGAAGACATGAAGAGAGGGTCGGGAAGCCCTGATTGAGGGGTGTGGTTTAGGCAAGTGCATCTCTTACTCTAAGGGTCTGGGACTAGAGACTTGGGGTCCTGTCCTCAATTCTAAATCCACGGTATCGTGACATACCCATGCATCGCACCAGCCTTTCCTGAACTTAAGGAGAGTTTGAAAGACAACACAACAAAACATCTGTGCCCAAATCCCAACTCAGCCCTTCACCCCCGGGTTACCCTGAGAAATGTGTTTCACCTGTTTGAGCCTTGATTTCCTTGGATGCTAACAGTAGCTAACTCATAACATTGTGATGGACAAAATGTGAAAGTACGGTAGTTAGGTTCCTGCTGGCACCTGGGGAACAGTGGGAAATGCTTATCTTTAAGAAGCTATCGCCACCTTTAACTTAATGTGGAAAGAAGAGCAGTGTCTTAGGATTGAACTTCTACCATTCTCTTACCCCCAAGATTGGAAGACTTCTCTAGAGCAGTGTGAATTTGGACAAGTCACTTACTCTCTTGGCCCTCAGTTTATTCATCCACACACATTTTAAATTTAAAGAATATATACTATGTGTTGGGCTTTCTTTAAACTCTTCAGAAGTATTATTTCATTTCATCCTCACCACAGCCCACTGAGGTAAAGTCTATGGTTTTGTTTAGTAAAGAAAATAAGATGCAGGCACCTGTCTTCGGAGGCTATGGATCAAACCCTCTCTGCGAGGGTTAGAGTTGGTCTTTACTCTTAGCCTTGGGGGTACTGTGCACCGTGGTGTATATTTACCAGCTTGTTCAATTCTCAGAACATCAACTCTTCCCAGATTACCACATGTTGGTATTATTTTTACTTCCATTTTACAGACAGGAACCTAAGAAAATTGAAGCAAATGCTCCGTGCAGCGGAGTTAGCTGAAGGACATCCTATCTGCTCGCTGCTCTGTCTGAGTCCAACCCTGGTGAGCTTCACTCATTGAGTTTTGCTCTTTCTGTCCAGGTGGGGTCGAGGTGGGTAGGGATCACGTGCGTACAAGTCTCTCCGGATACTCCCAGGTGACATAACACCAATGCACTTCCCTCCCAATACTCACATAACTCTCCCACAAGAACATAGACTATACTCACTCTTTTCATTTTGCTAGGAAAACAGACTTCTTTCAAAGGTGGCCCATTTTCTCAAAGAGATATTGACATTAGCCCTATCACCCCCTGACCCTCAATCCTTCCTTCCTGTTGCCAGTCTTCTCGCCATCTGTCTGGGTTTAGAACCTTGGGCTAGATGAGTTCTGGGGTTGCTTCTAAGTCTGACTTTCTTTCTTCATAGATTATGGATCCCACTGAGCCTAACTCATGATTCACCATGCTAGCTGGTCCATTTTTACACCTAAAGGAGACCTCCTTCCTGGACTTCTTGCCTTAGATTAGGAGTTGCAAGCCCACAAGCCAAGTCTGGATTGTTGCCTTTGACGTGTGTGTAAATAAAGGCTTTTTGGAACACTGTCACACACCCAATTGCTATGTCTTTTGTGGCAGAGAACTCCAGTGGCAGAGAACTGTGCATGACACAGGCTGCCTACCACACCGTCGCGAGTAGTAATACTCCTACCACTCACAAAAGAAGTTTGTCAGGGGCCTCCCTGATGGCGCAACAGGTTAAGTCTCAGCCTATGAAGCTATTTGCAGTCACTGACGCACGAGTTCGATCCCGGCCAGGGAGATTCCCACATGGCGCAGCAGACCTCTCCTGCCTTGCCTGCTGCGCCCCTCAGCAGTGTGTTTCTGTCAATCTTCCTGTTCTGCTCCCCACTCTGTCTCTGGTGAACCCTCTCAACACCCCACGCCTCTGGCCTATCCCCCAGTTCTTGTATGCATAAATCAATCTTAAAAAAAAAAAAAGAAATCTTCCATCCTTGCCTTGTCTGGTTTTTGAAATCATACCCATTCAGGATGGTCCTATTGTCACCCATGGAGAAGAATAGTAACAGACTGAGCTGTCAAATTCAGTAAAAAATAGGTCTGCATACAGTGGATGTTAAATACACATTTTCTGAATAAAATTTAAGATGGAACAAGTGTCCTAAAATTCAGAGACCGAGAGGCCCCTGGGATCGTCTATTAGGTAAAAGCTATCATCACCCTACATTTTCCACCTAATTTTCAGAATTCTATGACAGTGGACACTGACACTTTTTCTTTCCAGAAATTCTTTCCATTGCCTGAAACTCCTTCCACAGCGCAGTGTGGAAGGCGCTGCTCCGGGTGCAGGATGCCGGGGTGGGTCTGTAGCACGCTTCTTGCAGGAAAAACAAAGACTAAATTGTTTACTGCCTCTCACGAGGAGATGATGCAAGAGAAAGATGAGGCGAAAAGGGCCTGTGGGCTTAGCGGATGGGCATCTGGGCGCATGGAGGCAGATAATCACCTTTTGTTTGTAAATTAAAATGGGGGTTGGGTCAAAAGGTGGGGAGACTCCGCCCTCCTTGTCCGAGTCTTGAACCTCCCCTTCTTTTACTTATCAGAGAAAGGTCTGCACTTCGGAGCTAGTAAATCTGCTTGGCAGGTAATCGCTACCCATCCACCAGCTGCCGCCTTGGCAAAAGGCGCATCCCCGTCGCCATGGCAACACGCAGGCAGGCAAGCGGCGAGCAGGCCTGGCCGCAGGCCAAGGTAATCCGATGGCACCGGGCTTTGTTAATAGAAAGAGAAAATCGGGCCAGAGCGTTGGCCTCCGCCTCTGCCAGCGAGGGCTGGATGGGGCAGAGTGCGCGGCTAATTAACCGGCTGGACCAGCTGTTGGCTGCCGCTTGCCAAATCCGACAAGTGGCCCGCCTTCCTCGCTCCCTAGCCCTGTCATCTTCCAGAGGGCTGGGTCGGGGGGAGCAAGGGCCTTTTCGCGGTGATGTCATCTGAGTATTTGCAGAATTTCCTCTTTGTGGGAAAGTTCTGTGGTGGAGTATAAACGGATTTGAGTTCCCTGGGAAGACCCCTTGGCCTTTAGAATTTTGAAGAAAGATTTTCTAGATGAGAACAAGTCTGGGGTTATGCAGGCAGTGGGGTGGAGAGGGGGATGGGTTAAGCATACTTTAGAGCTCTCACTTGGTGCCTGATCTGAAGCAGCTTTCAGAGAGGCACGTTAACATTGCACAATCCCTCATCAGCTGAAGAATTCCTAATTCCCATTGCACTGGGGAGAAGTGGATTCTCTTGGAAAGACCATTTGCAGAAGAAAGGGAGCACTGGGACCTAGTCCACGCAGTTCAGGGATAGGAAATGCCTGCAAGGTGGGTTCTATTGTCACAATTGTGCAGATGAGCTAACTGCAAGATTGCCAAGGTCACACAGCTGAACTGGGCGACTCTGTGACTGAGTGGAGAATAAAGCTGAGACCCAGCTAGAGCGAACATTCTTTTTCCAGGTCCCAACAAGGTGACTAACTCCTACACTCAGTATTTCTGACATCCCCAAGAAAATACCTGGTTTTGCAGAAAAAAATAATCTGACAAAGGTTTTAAAAAGTTGTATTAGCATATGCATAATGAAAGTATTATAACAATAAACAACAATTTAGCTTTTTATGGCCTTCAATTAAGATAATAATAATCCCTACATTGAGGATCTGTGGACTAGGTGTTTTATGTACATTATCATATGCCCCCAAATAGGAATTCTTACCTCTCACTATATGGATAGAGTAACTATGGCTTACAGAACCTGGGGGGAGCAGGCGAAAGAAACATGGCTGATAATAAGGTTGATGGAACTGGGAAAGCTGGGACCATTGGCGGCTACATAGGTCTGTAGCCTGGAAGTTTAACAGGAAGGTATATGGAATGAACTTATGGGGCAAGGGCACATTCTGGGTCTGAGGGTAGAGGCAGGACCTGAGGGAGGGCAGTGGAGCATGGAAAACAAGCTGGGTTTTCCCAGAAGCATCATCTGCATCCAGGAAACTTGCAGGACTGAGCTCTCTGAAGTTGTTGACTGTTATTTTTCCCCAAATAGAAATAGCACTTCCAGTGGGAAAGAAATCAGGGCAGACTGGGGAACAAGGTCATGACCAAGAGGGTGTGACAGTCTAGTCCTTTTCATGGTTTCTGCTTGAAGCCTTTATATGCAGAACTATGGGATGTCAAAGCTGAGGAATGGAAGAGAAGATTCTTCAGGTGCCTCCATAATGCCAATCATCCTGGCCTCTTCTTCACTTCATCTCCTCTCTCTCTCTCTCTCTCTCTCTCTCTCTCTCTCTCTCTCTTCCCCCCCCTCCTCTGGCTGAAGATGGTAAGATGAGATGCATGAAGTGGTGAATTGACTTCCTTTAACTAGAACTGGAAGGAGAGGACATGTCTCCTCACCTGTAGTTATCATTGTCTCCAGCTTCCCAGGATAGAGATCTAAACAGGGATATTGGATAGAGATCCCACGTAGTTTCAGCACAGCTATAAGGCTCAGGGAAAACTAAGCAGGAATTAACCTGGGAAGAGGAAGCTAGGGATCAGGATTTAACAAGGGCCCATGAAAGGATGCTGAGTGGCAAAGGGGACAAGCCAATTCCCTGTTTGACGTGAACATTAAGAATGGAGTTAGTAACTAAAGATAACGCTAAATCAAGAAGATGGCATATGGGTCAAAGAACAAGACCACGGATGAGGGTGGTGTAGCGTTTTTAATGGACTGGCTCAGTAGAATCTTCTGTGGGGAGAAGACCTTCAGCAGCGGTCAGAACACATGTGACACTCAGTTTTTTTACTCTCACACCTAAGTAGCCTTTCCTAAATGCCATATTTTACATGTGCAATCTCATAGAATTCCTCTGGCCATCCTATCAAACAGTCAAGATTATTTATCTATATTTTTATTTAGAGGGTAAGTAACTGACGCAAAGGAAGTTTAAGTCATGTGCTCAAGCTCCCAATTTGACTATCTATTGTTGTAAAACAAATTACCCCCAAATTTAGAAACTCAATATAATGCATATTTCTTTTCTTGTATTTTTTAAAGATGTATTTATTTATGCATACAAGAGCTGAGGTACAGGCCAGAGGTGTGGGGTGGTAGGATTCACCAGAGACAGAGTGAGGAGCAGAACAGGTGAATCTACTGAAATGTACTGCTCAGGGGGAGTAGTGGGAGAGACAGGAGAGGTCTGCTGTGCCATGGGTGAAGCTCCCTGGCTGGGGATTAAACTCAGGCTGCAGTGGCTGCAGATAGCTTCATAGTGCTGAGACTTAACCCTTTGCAACACCAGGGAGTTCCTATGATGCATATTTCTATCTCACATTTTCTGTGAGTCAGGAATCAGTACATGACTTATTTGGGTCTTCAGTTTCGCAATTTCCAATGAGGCTGTAGGCACGGTTGTCCTTATGAGTGAGGTCTTAGCTTAAGGGCTAACTGGGGAAAGCTCCACTTTCCAGATTATTCCATTGTTGACAGAGTTATTTCCCATTGGCTGTTGGACTGAAGATCTCAGTTCTTCCCTGGGTGTTGGCTGAAGGTCCTCTTAGATCCCTGTCCAGTTGGAAGAGAACCTCTTCCAACTGACAAATTTCTTCATCAAAATAAGTAATAGAGTCTACTAGCAAGATAGGAATCATAACTTTGTATAGCTTAATCACCAAAATCACAACCGTACAATGTGGCCATAATCTACTGGTTAAAAGTGAGTTATCCAGGACACAGGGGTTATATAAATCAATGAATACCAAAAGATGTGGATCCATTGAGACAATCTGAGAGGCTTTCTATCCCAACTTCCCAGCTAGCCGGAGACATGCAAGCTGTGACAGACCCCCACATTCTGTTTCCAAGGTCCACACTTTTCACCTTCACACCATATAACTCCTCAGCAGTGTGGTCTTGAGCTAAATACTTTACCCCTATGAATCTCCATTGTCCTTTTTTATAGACTATCAATTGATGATATTTGCACTTCAAAATTATTGTTGGGATCAAGTATAATGCATATAAAAAGCTTAACACACTTACATTTCCTAGTGTTTCAAAGGACATTCGAGTAAGCTGAAGTAGCTGTTAATACATAGTGCTCTCTCAATGGGCTAATGCTGCATAACTTGGAGGGTGAGGGGGACTACAAAGCTCCCATCGTACATGGAAGGGTTTATATTGACCTCTGGTGGGTGATCCCTGGCACTCTGCACCATCCTTCTGCTTGGACGGCCTACTGAATTCCCAGTCTATCAGCCCTATCCTAGTGGGGTTGAAGCTCCCTTTATCATAGAAATATCTGGATGGAGATAATTTAAGACTGCTGGTATGGCCTATCAACAAACCATTGATTAGAAATTAAGGCTGACTATGGAATATTCCAAAATACTCTTTCTAACAAATATTCCCACCTTTCTTCTTCCATTCCCTTCTTCTTTTTCTCCTTCAACCTAACAGAGTTGAAGGAAATTAATGCATATCTGTCGTGTCTGTTTCTCTACAGAATGAGAGCTGAGACACATGCCCGAAGCTGGTTAAAGGTTAGGTTCGTGTAGAAGTTTGTCACTTATTATTTTGCTGCAGAGAGTGTGTTTTATTGCTTCCACAAAACAACAGACACAGTAGGCATGTAATACTTCCCTCTACTCTGGGTCACCTCACACTTCTGAGAAAGAGGGGAAACGAAGAAAATCTCTGCACTCTAGAGAATAATATCTGAGGAGGATTTTACAAATGTAGTCTAGCTGATTTTGCATTTAATGCTGACATCCTTATAGGACCTATAGAACTCATCGGTGATGATTCCTAGCCATGGTCCCTGCAATTTTCCCTGAACCACCCCCAACACACACACTGACATGGAGGTGACATGCCTGAGGATTTCTCTTTTGGGTCACTGCTTTGTGAATAGGGACAACGTAGTTGGAAATGAAAGCAGCAAACCTAGGGCACTGCAGAGTGTATTTTAGCTTTATTTCTATATCATGCCCACCACTGGCAAGAGACATGGATTCCAGACCTGCGTCTCAAACCATCAGCAGTTGACTGTGTGGCTTTGAGCAAAGCCTTTTCCCTCACCAGGAATCAATTCCCTCATCCATCAAATGGAAAGCTTTAATCATACTCTGCAAGTGTCCTGGGATTGGATTGTGAGATCACTTCTTTCTTTGCATCTGTCATTGAGTTTTCTGGGTAAAATGTAACTTAAGTAAAACTCTCTGTGAATCTGCACTCCAAGCTCTCCTAAATATGGCAAAGCCAAACCATTTCCTGTTCAGTTTCCTTGGAAGCATAAAAAAAGCAGAGATTGTGATTTCTCAGCTCAGTACATTTTTTCCCCAGACCTACTTGAGGGAGGATGGGACGGGAACACTGTGTCAGACAGAATCAAAACGTACCACACAAGTGGAGCCCTCGGCTAATCCAAACAAAATGATGGGGGTGGATGGTCAAAGCCTGAACAATTTTAATGAAGGCATGAAGATAGGCCACACAGTTAGATCAGAATTTAAATAACCTCGGTTCACATGTTGCATTGGAAACCCCCCCTCACAAGTGCTCAGAAAACTTTCAAATGTTTCAATTTTAGGGAAGCAGATGCCCAGATGCCCTTGGAAATGAGGACCATTCCTCTATTGTCTTCTCCTTTCTCCCATTCCATAGTTAACTACTTGTTGTCCAGGTCTGAGGATTTTGGCAGAGGATGCTTCCTCTGTGAAGAGAGGAAGTTTTGGCTTGGTTCTTATATGGAGAGTGATATGGGCTTGGAAAGTGACAGTTCACAGGATTTGCTGAGACAGGGTCCTAAGTACAGGGCAGAAGATGCAGATGTTTAAATCTGCATGTTGAAGACTAAACAATCAGAGACTGCTTGAGGCACCTCCCATGCAATAGAGACACACTGGGCAGCTCAATGATGCCCCTCTGACACCATCCCAAGCAGCAGGGATTGAGTGTGAATAGAACAGTGTGGTCCCTGTCCTCGTGGAATTCACTATTTTCTACTGGGTAAAGAAAAGATTTAGAGATCTGAAGGTAGTGAAGCATGCAGCTGTCTTCAAATGACTGATGGAATGAAATGTGAATAAGGAATTAGTCAGGTGACGTGTGTGATGGGATTACAAGGAAGAAGCTATTGACTGTACCTGACATAGAACATGAAGCTAGAAAGACACATGCAATACTGTTACAAGTTGACTTCAGTAGCAGTATGGATAACCATAAATGAGGAATTTTGTAACCCGTGAACCCTACAGTGGACACGATGACGGCCCCTGAGAACTTCCTTCAATGAAGGACTTGTAGCCTCAAATATAATCCCTTTCAGGAATGTCTTCAATTCTAGGATATCACCAAATTCAAGCCCCTTTCCAGGACACTACAGATTCAGCAAATAAGCCCTATGGGAATATAAAGGCCTGGCCCAACTTAAAATATCTCTGGAGGGCCAGTCTAGCTCTAGCCCTCCCTGTAGGCTCAGCTACCTGTGAGACACCATTGCAACTTGACTCCTTTCTCTTCCCAATCCTACTTCTTCTCCTTCCAGTCAATGGGTATATTCTAAGGGCACAACTTAAAATATCTATATGTGTATTATAACTCTGTCTTCCAGTCTGTTGCCCAGGAAAACAGACATCAACATCACACATCAAAGTACAAGATATTCCCTCTTGGTAATTGCAAGATTTGAAAAAGATTTGAACAAGACTAAGAAATTAAGAAATCTTGTCTTTTTCCCTTGGCATTCTAAAGTCTGTGTCCCTTCCTCCTCCCCTCCAGTTTCTCATCATTTTTCTCTTCTCCTTTCTCTCTTTGCACCACTTAGTTCAAGATTTTTTGGGTAAGACTGAACCCAAGCTATCATTATCCCGGGATAGTTAGAACAAAACATGTATTAATATATCATAACAAAAACGATTTCAGGACCATGGGCAGCAACACATATGCCCCCTTGCCCCCAACACCACTCATTCTCTGCCCCATTTTTATTCTCTCAATAGCTACACCAAGCAGACTTCAGAGTACTCTTTGTTAGTGAGTTTGATGCTGTTGAAATGATTCCTACATTAGAGTAGATAAATTAGACCTCTGAGTTGGTATCCAGCTTTAAGTATTTATAATTTTATGGTTGAATTTCTCATGTATTCATCATCCATTGGCAATATCACTGTTTCCTTAGCAACATATTTAGAGCCTGCCAAGGTATTAGATTTATGTATTTATAAAACTGTATGCACAAGTGACTCTGTTGGATAATTTTTATTGAATCATTGCAAATCATTTGTGATCTTCTATGCACTCAACCATAAAGCTTGTCTAACCAAAAAAGTCATTGGGAGAGTAAAAAAGACCCTCACATATATTAAGCCAATCAATTAAACTTCTTACTCTAATTTTAAAATGTAACAACTTCTCTACTCCAAAATCATCTGTGGAATATATTCAGAACTTACTTTTTCCAATATATCTTTCAGTGAAATACTGGCTTTTTTATTTAACATTTCAATATAGAACCTGTAGAACTACTCTTATAATCTTTGTTATATAGAAGTGAAATATGTGATAAAGAGAAAGAGCCCTTAAAAATGTCTCATTAATAAACATCATGAAAGCAGAGATCCTACCTTTCGTGATCTCTACTGTGTCTACAGAACATCCAGAAATAATGTGTAAAAAATATTAACCTTAAGTTGAACCAACTTGAATAAAAAAAAAAACTTAATTGTGAAATAAAGCAAGGACACACATTTTAAGAGAAGCTTCTTCCTATTCATAGGGGAAGGGATCAAATTTCGTTGCTACTGACAGGAAGACGAGTTTCCGTGGAGCACAAGTTCAGAGCAAAGAACAAAATAACTCTGTCCTCCATAGGGAGTTTTTGTGCTTTCCCTGACAAAGTGCTGCCTCAGACTTCAGACAGGAGATATTACTTCCACCCAGGGGACTGGAAACTGTCCTTGGGAGAATGAAAGTTAACTTTAGGTATTACTCTCATAGATTTTCTTTTCAAATGGGTTGAGAAATGGTTGGGATGACCTGCCTGAAATAGAGGCACAACCCTTGCTGACCTTATGTTTTAGTCCATAAAGATCTTAAAAATAGTCAAGTTTGTCCCTTAACACTACACTACTACCACTACTACTGCTGCTGCTGCTGCTGCTGCTACTACTACTCCTACTAGTAGGAGTAGTAGTAGTTACTGCTAGCAATACGTAAGTAATGAGATTAATGGATTATAACTTTCATAGACTAAAATAAATATCCTTGAATATGTGTGTGTGAGTGTGTATGAAGAAATAAATGGGACAGATGGGAGAACTCTTCCTTATAGTAGAATTTTAATTAATAAAGGTAGAAGGAATAATAGAAATAGATCACCATTTTGGGAACACCACAATAATAATTATTGCAGGGAAAAACATTAATGAATAATAAAATTAATGTGTAAAACTTCGATGAGAAATAGACTATTTGCATAATCACAAAATATCTCTCCACAAAGTAGTTATTAAATACAAAGGGGAAATTATAACTTGATAGAAGACAAATTTGGCAGATACAATCTTATAAAGCAATCTTATTAAATCATTATTAGTAATAAGCAACACATCAACATTATGTGGCTCCTCCTAAGATGCAATGAGAAGGACCCAATATTGCTTTGGTGTTGGTATTCTTATTGTTATTTTGCCAAAAATGAATACCTGAATCTAGTCCTAGGAAAAATCACACAAACCTAAATTGAGGGGATTTCTACAAAATAACTAACCAGAACTTCTACAAATTGTGCAGCCATGAAGGACCAAAAAGAGCTGAGGGCTGTTTCAGACTGAAGAAGTACAAGAAGATATGACATTCAGGGCCTCCCTGGTGGTGCAATGGGTTAAGCGTAGCACTGTGAATGTGTCCTCAGCCATTGCAGCACAAGTTCGATTCCCAGCCAGGGAACTTCCCACAGGGTGCGGCAGACCTCTCCTGTCTCGCCTGCTGCTCCCTTCAGCAGTGTACTTCAGTCAATCTGCCTGTTCTGCTCCCCACTCTGTCTCTGGTGAATCCTCTCATGACCCCACACCTCTGGCCTACACCCCAGCTTGTTTGCATAAATAAATAAATCTTAAAAAAAGAAAAAAAAAGAAGACATGACATTCAAATGCAACATGGACTTTGGACTGGCTCCTAAACTACAAAACAGACATTAGTGGGACAATTAGTGAATTTTGCATAAGGACAATAGATTAAATGATGCTGTTTTATCAGCATTAGCTTCCTGGTTTTAATTGCTTTACTATGATTATATAAAATATCTCCTGCCCCTAACTTTGGGGAAAATGGCAACTGAAGCTCTGTGGGTGAGCTAGTTACACTTGCTCTCTCTCATGCTTGTGGGAGGTACACGTGTTATTACAAAAATTTCCTTTCGGCCTTTCCTCCTGTCAACTTCTCTGATGCTGGTTTCATTATTTATTAGCCTGGAAGAACCCAGACAGATAAGTGATGATTTCCTTGAACCACAACACTAGTGTGTGATTTTTTTCAAAAGTTGTTGAACTTGGGTCTCCCTGATGGCACAACGGGTTAAGCACAGCACGAGGAAGTTATCCGCAGCCACTGCAGCATGAGTTTGATCCCTGGCCAGGGAGATTCCCATATGGCGCAACAGACCTCTCCTGTCTCACCCGCTCCTCCCCTCAGCAGTGCACTTCAGTTGATCTGCCTATTCTGCTCCCCACTCTGTCTCTGGTGATCCTCTCACACCTCTGGCCTACACCCCAGTTCTTATAGCATAAATAAATTTTTTAAAAAGCTGTTGAACTTTCCTAAGTCTTGGTTTTCTCATCAGCAAAATAGAAATAACCTTGCCCACCTCAAGATATTAGTGTGAGGAGTGAAGTGAGGTGTAACAGAAAGCGTGCTGCACAGCTCCTGGTACAAGTCAACAGTAATCAGAGCTGACTCTCCCTTCCCGCATGAAAATCTGTCTAACTCTTCAAAGTGTTGCATTAGGTCTCATACCCTGTATGCTACTCTTCGTTTTTCCAAACTGAGATTGAGTCTACCAAGTAACATTTAAAATAGCGATTTCTCTGGATAACTTCCCCATCCCACAGCTTAAAATGTCTAGGTAATCCTGAGGTGCACAGTTTGGTTACAAGATAAGTCACCATTGCAGAGGGAGAAGCACTCAAGGCTGCAAGAGTGGGTGCCATCTTCCCTGCCCCCATTTGTATGCCTCTGACATCACAGATGCCACAGACTACATCCCCCAGAATGCCATGACCTAGACTTGCTGGATGGGGGCTGCTGGGAAGGAGGGATGAGGGAAGCAGCCATGCTGTGTGAGGAATGAAGAGCACAGGGGTAGGTAGCCCCTGATCTTTGCTTTGTCAGCATTAGCAATTTGGGGTAGCTGGGGTCTTCAGAGATAGTGGCTGTCCTCCTCTTGACCTCATGGTGGATTATCCGGCTTGGAAGATACATTATGAATTTCACATCTCTCCTCTCTCCAAGACTGCTGGACCCTGCCTGGCCTTTTTGCTGATATGTGCTTAGGACCTGCCATGGCACCTTTGCTTTTGGGCCCTCGCCACCCCACTCTTGGCCTGACTTTTGGCTGGGTATTTGCTCACCAGGCTGAGTGATTTCAGAATATAACCGGGAGTCTGTATTGTGAAAGACTTTTCTCCTACTCCTGTCTCTCTCTATTAAAGTTTTTGAGCACACTGGAGTCTGATTACTTTGCCTTTAGAAACAGGAGTTATGAGTCCTTAGCATCTGTTAAGGGTGTTTCCCCTTAACAGATTGGGTTCCCTTGGTAACCATTGGTCTCACCTATATCAGTCTTTGGTTCCCTGACTATGAATGAGCTTCTCAGAAAATTTTATTATTGTGACGGTTTGGGTTTATAAAATCTTTTATCTCTAAGACTATTTGTGGGAGAATTGGATGATAGGACAATGGAAGCACTTAAATAGACAAAATCAATTATTACACCACAGTGTATATTTCTTACATCAGTCCTCCCGCATCCCACTTTCAAGTATACCTGCAAGTCTCTGCTTTAGTGACTGAAACATTTCTCATGGTGCTACTCTGTATATTTAGAGAAATAATATGCTTCCTACAAATGTAGTGAAGATTCCTTCCACCTAATGTGCTGTAGTAGAGCCCCGAGAGAGTAGGTTTTGACTCAGGGAACTGTGTGTGAAATAAATGTTTTTAAAAGATGGTGAAAAAATGTACCCCCCTCCTGCACCCTCTTTCTTTACTCTCTAGTCTTGTTGGTGAAGTCACTCTACCCCACATTCGCCTCCATAGGAGCCAGCATAGGTGTTTGGGCTGGGGACCCAGGGTTAAAGTTCTATAGCCTGCAGCTGAGAAGGGGTGGGAGGGTGGCATATCCAAGCAGAGGTTATTCACTCTCTTTGTCCTTGTTTGTCCTTACTTCACACCTGGTGTTAGTGACCTGGAATTTCATCCTACCGTTTGCCTTGGACATACAATTGCTATGTATAGCTCTCTTCCACGGTTCACAAAACCCTTTACACAAATAGTCTGTGAAGTAATTATTATGAGTCACATTTTTTGGATTACCATGGAGTCTCGGAGGGTGCTGATTTGTCTCAAGATCAATAGTTCACAAGGGGACAGTCAAAACTTGAAATTGAGTGATGCTCTTTTGAACACGCTGTGGCTCATTGAACACAGCTCCCTCACAAACCACCTACAGGAGACATCAAAGGCCCATCCACATGCCAGGTCTGGTCCAGAAAGCACGTGAGTTTCTCATACTGAGCTCTTTGTTCCTCTCTCAGCCAGGAATATAGGCCTCACGCTATAGAAACATTGAAACTAAGATAGAGGTTTTAATGAGCAATTGCAGCCGCTACCTCTCCAGTCTGCCTCTCGGCTTTGAGAGTGGCTCCTAATTGCCCATGACTTTCTACAGCTTTTATGTCTCCATTTTTGCAAGACAAAACACGAGAAAACTCTTGCACAAACAGAATGGATGGGAAGTCCTGCAAGGAAAATAGCTACTGACTGCTTCCATTCCTCCCTTCCCCATTCCCACGGTGGACAGGATGAAAGAAAACTCCTAGAAGGAGGAGAGACCAACTTGAGGAGGAACTGCTCCATGTTCGACACTGGAAGAATACCAAGGGCAATTCTGAGCTGCCTGCTGGGTACCTGCAAGGGGAAGACAGTTGAGGTGTGGAGATAATTATTCACATTTTAGCTATGTTCCGCAGCACAAAATAACTAGTTATAAATAATTTCCCAAGAACTTTTTTTTCAACATTGCAAGATACAAGGGATGAGATCCTTGAGAAAACTATGAGCAGAGGGTTATTTCAAGAACTGAAGCTGGAGAAACTTCACTTCACTATTCCTTCTGCCATTTGGAGGCAGGCTGGCCTTTGGATATGCCATTTTACCACCCAGCCCAGCATGTCCAAGTGCCCCACATACTCTGAATATGAGAAAAGACACACTTTATCTAACCCAGCCTTATTTCATCTGACAACTTGGCCACCAATTATCTGCTCAAGCAATTAGCAAGAATAACAATTGCAATGGAACCCGCGGAGAAGATATTAGTTGGAGGAACAGATTGTAATGAATAATCCAGCCTTGTCATCGCAGCTCCAGGGAGCACTATGCACATTGGCTTTGACTTCTCATGGAAAATAATGATTTTTATTCAATAGTCTTGTTTGAGAAAGCAAATAATCCACACAGCATTGTGAGTCGGGCTCGTTGTGATCAGCATTATCTATGAAGCAAGAGAGCTGATGGGTCCTTGGGGCCACATGACTGGGGGATTCCGTGTAGGGGCTTCTGTGTATAAAACAGAGGAGCCCCTGAAGCCCTTTCCCTTTCCCTGTGAATACCCTGCACAGTGTGGGAACCACCAGGCTTGTCCTGGTACGGAGGTTGCAGCTACTGTGAGTCACTCGGGGCTGGAGGAAATGAGACTGGAGGGACCTTTAGACTGGCTGATTTCTTCAACTCAGCTCTTGAGTTTTGTTTTCAGTCCTCTAGTAGTGAAAGAGTCTCGGGAGAAGGTAGAAGGCTGCTTCTTAGATGAAGGCAGCACAGAGGCGTGGGAACACAAAGCAAGCAGGCAGCGAGCATGCTAGCTTTGCAGTAAGCCAGCGCCAGACTCACTCCCCTCCCATTCCTTATAAGGCACAGCTGACCTTGGGAAAGACTGTGCAGTTCAGCTCAACAGTCATTTATTTTGGTCCATTATCTGCTGGGATCCAAGCCTGTAATATTGGTAACAGAATAGATTTAAGAAATAATAATAGCACTTTATAGCAAGGCTAAAAAATGAAAGGTGCTTGCTATCTCATTGAATCTTTGCAACAACTCTGCAAGATACATACTATTAATAACTGAGGAAATTGAAGAATAGAGGGATGAAGTACTTGCCTTATGTCTAGAAAAGCTCGAGAGCAGGATTTTAATCTAGTTCTGATTTTTTAAATTGCATGTATCACTGGTGACTGGGACACCATTCAACCGAGTTGTCTTTTGGTCTCCCCATCCACCTTGACCAGTGCATGGCCCTGTTCTACAGCAGAATAATTAACACAGGTGTGTCCTTCTACCTGCAGACATCTCCTCATTCTAACAGGTGGGACGGCAGTGTGATGTAATTTAAGCAGGGTGCTAGCAGATTATGAGAAAACATTTTGGGCAAGGATCTTTTATGAATTAATTTGAAAGAACCATCATCTGACAGATGGGAACAATCAGGAATCCTTGCACTGAGCATGTGTCCATTTCTCTGGACCCCCGGCAGCTCATCTATGAAACGGATCTGGATTCGATCATGTTAGATGCCTCCGCACTCTGCAGAAGTTGAGATCTGCCCTGTTCTTGTAACTGATACCGTTACAGAGACTTTGCCAAGTGTAAGGACTGAGGGAATCACTGCGGAGGGTGACCCATTTTGCTGACCCAGATATGTGACCTGTTTATGTGTATTGAAATAAAAACCTAGGAAAAACCATGATTGATCAAAAAGGAAAAACTTTGTCAAAATGAGAGCAGTGCTAAAGAAGTTCCATGTCCTTTTGAAATATCTAGTTCACTTTTTAAGAGGTGTTTACAAAATTTTTCAAGATCCTTTTCCCTGACCTAAATAGCCTGTCTTCCAAGATTTTCAAGCAATGTCTGCTTTATTTGTTTTATTTAAGATTTATTCCACTAAATACTGAAAGCTATGTTTTCATGAAATTTTATTTCCTAGCCAATACTACATTTTCTTGCACAATCTGGATTATTTTCCCCTTTTCATTCTCCTCCCTCTCTCTCTCTCTCTCTCTCTCTCTCTCTCTCTCTCTCTCTCTCTCTCCCCGCCCCCCTCCCCTTTTGCCTCTCCCTCTCTCTCCAGATTAAAGGTTCTGTATCCAAAATAGTCTGGAGCCACAGAGTGACAATAGCACCGAGAATGACACCAAGAGTTACATATACACATTAATCCCAAATGTCCAGAGGATGGGACTGGAATAAAAAGCTGATCACAAAAGTAGCAAAAGAATTGCAAAGGCAGTCTCAGAGGGCCTCAGTCATTACTATAAAGGAGCTTCTGACATTCAATCTATAGACTTTGTCTGCTTGAGTTATGAGTGGGTCAGTCTTGGTGAAAAGTTGAATGGCATGGACAATACATCATTCATTCACTCAACAAATATTCATTAGGCACCTGTTGGTACCTAGGGAGATGATGATAAGCAGAGACATGACATCTTGCCTTAACAGACCTTCAATTCTGGGAGTAGTTGGTGACAGCTGACAGACAGTAGAAGGAAGTATTCGTGGGAGGTCAGGTCTCTGTGGGCTGTAAAGGTTAAGAACTGATTGGATGTGTGGTTGGGAGTGATCTAGATGGGCAGATCAGACATGGAGACCTTTGAGCTGAGACCACCGAGAGGAGAGGAATGAGATGAGCAAAGAGAACGGGTAAAGCACTCTCCTCAACAGAAAGGACAAATGCAGACTTGGAGACAGAAATCGATATGTGTCACCAAAGACAGCCAGTCGCAAGAGGGACAGCTGAGTGAGAGCATGTCGGCACCAGTTGAAACCAGAGAGACCAAACAGGGCAATTTACTAGGGCCTGGTAATCCTTTGTAAAAATGACCCTGGATGATTCCTCTCATTTGTTTTTCTCTTTTCTCATGTTATTCACTCTTGCTTAAGGTTAAACTTTTGTATTTGGCTCTCAAATTTTATGTCCTTTCCCTCCCTCATCTCTCCACTCCCCATCTCTTTGGCAGGGCTTTGCACTAATTCCATTCCTCCTCCAATCTCTCCCATCATTTACTAACTAGTTACTAAGAGAAAATACATGGAATGTGCTCTTCCTCCCTGAGATTGTGGACCCCATGCCACCCGATCCCTGCCTCTGCTAGGAGCTCCCTTTAACCTCTGTGGCCTGAAACCTCACCCTCCTGTAAGACCCTAGTACAGTGATGGGCTGCGCTCTTAGTCCCGCAGTCATTCACAACCATCCCCCGCTGAGCTCTGCTTTGCAGACATGCCTTGGGCCCTTTAAGGCATGCTATCTCTTTTAGTGCTCACAATAGCCCTTTAAACAGGTCTGCTATTTCCCATTTTTACCAATGAGGAAAGCCCAGATGCTCTCTCAACATTACAGATAGTGAGTGCAGAACTGGGGTATGAATGCAGGTGTTCTTAATACCTTTGATACTGTCTCAAGTGTATCCTT
This sequence comes from Scalopus aquaticus, assembly GCA_004024925.1. NCBI lineage: Eukaryota > Metazoa > Chordata > Mammalia > Eulipotyphla > Talpidae > Scalopus > Scalopus aquaticus. The sequence continues at coordinate 183,359 of PVIJ01001383.1, forward strand.
AAATTTTAATATCGCTGTTTCAACATTTAACTTAATTTTTTGCTAGTCTTCCTAGTTTGATGGTAAATCTTGAGGGTGGATACTATCCACCTAGCGATTTTCTTTATGAAAGCCTTCCTAGTCACCTGTTTTCCTGAAACTTTGAAATACTTCAAGTTCTCCAAGAAGCATTAAGTGCATCTTCCTTTTGCTACCTATGTGCCCTCTAACTACCTCAATAAATTACTAGAATCATTTCTCTGGCTCTTCATTTCCCAGTCAGTCTCAAGCCTGTGCTATTCCATAGTAGCCACTGGCCACATGTGGCATTGGAGTCCTTGCAACATAGCTCGAATGATAAAGGAACTGAATTTTAATTTTATTAAAAAATTCCTCATTGACTTATGTTAAAAAATCAAAGCAATATGATTTGGTAAGAAAACATTTTACTTTTCTGAAAATTGATCATCTGAATAGATAAAAATTATAAATACAAAATGTGTACAGATTTCACAAACAGGAAAAATGTGCATAATCTCTCACTCATCATTTGTTCTGTTGACGATACATGAAAAAGATCACATTTTTTGGACATGTGGTTTTTGAAGTATATTTGGCTATTTGAATACATATATGTTGTTTTACTTTTTTAAATATTCTTACTACAAAATTTAGAATGACACTTATGACTCACAGTTTATTTTTATTTGATGTTGCTGCTGTCAGCGCTTCAAAAATAGGGACGATGTTGTATTTATCTTTGTAATCCCTGACTCTAGCATGGTTCCAGGTGTATTGTGTGAGGGCTCAAAATAAGCGGTATGAATGAATAAATCAATGAATGAATGATTTTGTGCCACCTGCCTCACATGTAGGAGGAAAAGACATTGGGTTTTAAGTTATTTAATCTGAAGTCTAGATATGAACATTTTATCCAAAAGAAAGTATCGATTTTATCTCCTACTTTGAATACTGCCTGTGACATTCAGCCCTTTTTTGGATGGAAAGTAAATATGAACTAAGGGAAAAAAAAAACAAGCAAAACCCACAAACTGCTACGATGAAAATGATCAGAATTTTCTTTGTCTTTATTATTAACGTATAAGAGTTTTTGAAGAATTTACCATCTACTTACTTGACTGATTCTAGCATGCACTTTCCCCACATTTTTAATATGTCTGACAATTAAAATGCAGGCTACAAATCAGTAATATATTTATTGTCTCAATTGTGGTTATTTATTTTTATCTACAGACAGATTTTATTAATTCAAAGTGGTTTCTTATAATCAATGGCATCCAAAAATCATGGGAATGAGGGTAAGATCCAGGGAGTTTCTAGACCAATATATTTGTGTAAACATAGTACTTTTGATAAAACACAGTTTTTAAATGAGGTGTTTGTTCTTTCAGGGTTCCTCCTGGATTTCTGTATGATGAATATGTATATATAAACCAGGATTAATGGGAATCAAAGTAGCTCAACAGAAAGTAGAATCAAGGTTTAAGAAGTCTTGGATGGGTTTAACTGGGGACAGAGTTCTCAGAACAAATGATTCAGTTGTTTAGAAATTCTTTTGGTATATCTCCAATGGATAAAGTCCAAACTACAGCAATTCCTCTCCTGAGATGATGCTTACCTTCATCTTCTGCCACATTTCCACTTCAGACTCTATATTTGAACATATCTTGGGATTCTCCAAATCGTTATCTCAACTTTTGTGTCTTTGATCATGTTTTCCCTTTTCCAAAGGGCTCTTTGATTACAGGGCAAATTTAGGGGTACACTAGGACCCCCATATCTGCCTAGTCTAAATGGATTCTGCCATCTACCACATAGAGACAAAATGTATTCTCAGTGTGTTAGACCTTCAAAGGAAAAAAAAAACTTTAATACAATTAGTATGCAATAAAGAGAAGAGAAAGAATATAGTCAAAATCATCTCCAATCCAACATCCAAAGTCACCCATGCCCTCATTGGTAGATGCCCAGCCATATGTGGGTGTAATGGGGCCAAGGGATCAGTGACTGATGTGCTTTTCCCCCATGGGCTAATCCACGGAACATCCTGTCAAGATTAGAGCCATGGGAGCGAGTGGGGTGTGTATCATTGGACTCACTCCCTAAATCCAATACACAGTTCAATCCACCCTTTTCTGTCAATAAAAAGGCCAGGATCTTGCTCTCGAGCAGCATCCTGCATTCCGTAGCCTGCTCCTCGATCCCGTGTTATCGGTGTGGTATCGCTCCCGACGCAACACAGCCAAACAGGGTTGACCTAAAGCAGGACTATTGAGGCCTGAAAGCTCCCACAAGGCTAAGGCACCTTCTGTTGGGGAGCCATAGGAAAGGGCCAGAAGGGGCCAGGCAAGTCTGGAAGGAGAAGAGCAAAATCAAAATGCCAGTCAAGATAGGGAGGCCAAGGTCAGCCTCCCTGTGGGTCTCAAACCCACATCCCTTTCAGGTGTCTCCTTCCATCTTCCCCAAGTCTCTGGTACAAATTCAAGGCCAAGAAGCAAGTGTGACTTCTTCACATGTGTCTCTGCTCCATCTCCCTCCTCCAGGTCTTCTTCAACTCCTCTTCTTCCCCTTCTTTTTTCCTCAGCTTCTCCTCACTGCTCTGCTTCTCCCTTCCTCGGCTTGGGTAGGGATTTTAGAACCTCCCCTTTCTGTGGAGATCATAGTTACATTTTCCTTAGGTTGGGCAGCTAGAAAATCCATACATTTGTTTGAGATAAAGTTCAAGCTTTGCTTTAAGAGGCCTTCTCTAAGTTCTCAGATCTAGACCATCCTGAGCATAATCATTTCAAAGCATCTGCAAGTCATTTTGTCCACACTTGTCTGATCAAAAATTAAAAAAAGAAGAAGAAGAAAAGAAAGAAAGAAAACTGTGTTTCTTGAATACAGGAACCTTGCCTTATTCAACTTGATATCTTGAGAAGTTGTTCCCATGCTGGGCTTCACAAGGAAATCAACTGAAGAATTTAAAACAAAAAACAAAAGCTATGCCTGAGGCCTGCCTAAGACCTGATAAATCAGATTTTCTAAGGGTAAGACCCAGAGATCATTACTTTTTAAGATCTCTGGGTAATTTCAATACTGGGTTGAACAGCACTGACCTATACAACATGGCGCATTGCAAGCGTTAATGCCTGTTCACTGATTTGAAGAGTAAAAGTAAGTTAGAGTGTAAATTTCTAATTAAGGAAGTAATATAAACATGACCACACAATAACAGTTTTTGATATCAGTTTGGAGAGGTGCTGTGTTCAGAGAACAGGGTCTTTGGTTTATCTTTAAGGAAAATTTCACCAAAGTTCCCCCTTCAGCAGCATATGGCAAGCTTCCCCACGAGGCAAAGACTTTTGGTTATATCTAAAAGGATAGGCTTATTTTATAAAAAAAAAAAAGAAAAGGAGAAGATGCTTGCACAGACAAGATACAAGCAGGCAGGAAAGGCTGTGTTTGGAACACACAGGCTTGTTCTGATATAATCTTTCAGTATTGAAACGTTCATTCTTTTGTGGAATTGTTAGATTATTTCTGGGGTGTGACTAGTTGATTTGAAAGGACAGGTGACTCTCAATAATGACCCTCAATCTATATATCCCCATCTCTGGTCCACAACTTGGGGGGTTTTCTACAGCAGGCCTTTGTACTGGCTGACAAGTTCCATATCCCACTTTCCTGCCAGTCCTGAGGACTTTTCATTTCTATAGCCAGTTCTATGATTATGTTAAACAACTCTGCCCCAAACACCGTTTCTGGTCTTGTGACTCCTGCTTCCCAAATTTCCTACTCTAAGCCTCTATTAGTTCTAATATGTATGAAGACAAAGAGTAAAACAAAGACCCAATACAAGAATATTAAATATTCTACTTTACATGTTAAGAAATGAGATTGTAGAACTGAGAATGTTTTGCTCATCCTTGTAATAAAGGGCATGAACTACTACCAGAATCAAAATTTTTGAGCTACATAGTCTCTTAATCATGCTACAGATCTCTTCTTTCACTGATGACTGAATAATTTACTTACAACAAGCAATGCCTCATGTCTTCCATTATCCCAGAACAATCCACTATGTAAGGCTGACCATCCCCACTTAGCAGATAAGAAAACTGAAGTTGCAGGTGTTGTGTGAAGACACCATAATCATGCACATGGTGTCTTCCCTGTCACTGTGTTACCAGGCAAGATGAGGGGCCTCTCAGGACCCTTAAACCTGCCTGCTCTAAATAGATTCTGCTATCCTCCACATGAAGACAAAATACACTCAAGTGCGTAAGACCTTTAATGGAAAAAGAACTTTAATGCCATTAGTGTGCAATAAAGAGGTGAGAAGGGAAAGACAAAGAATATAGTTTCCAAATCAAGCACCCAAAGTTAACCATCTCCTCATGGGTAGATGCCCAGCCAAACAGGGTTGGCCCAATGCAGGATCACTGAGTCCCGAAAGCTGCCACAAGTCTAAGGCACCTGCTGGTGGGGACCCATAGGAAAGGGCAGAAGGGACCAGGCAAATCTAGAAGGAGAAGAGCAAAGTCAAAATCAAGATAAAAGCTGCCTCTGTTAGCCTCCCCACAGGTCTCTCACCCATGTCTGTTTCAAGTATCTCCTTTTATGTCCTCCAAGTCCAAGGCCAAGAAGCAAATGCAGCTTTTTCACGTCTCTCTACAACATGTGCCTCCTCCAGGTCTCCTTTTTGCTCCCTTCCTTCTCCCAGTCTCCTCTTCAGCTTCTCCTTTCTGCCCAGCTCCACCCTTCTTTGGGTATGGACAGGGAACCTGGAACCTCCTATTTCCCAGGTGACCACCCTGTTACAACTGTAGGACTAGGAGAAGGATGTCTTAAGAATTTTTAATAACAAGGCCTCCCTGAGGTGCAACGGGTTAAGTCTCAGCACTATGAAGCTATCCAGAGCCACTGCAGCACAGTTAGATCTCTGCTAGGGAGCTTCCCACGCGGTGCAGTAGACCTCTCCTGCCTCACCTGCTGCTCCCTTCAACAGTGTATTTCGGTAGATCTGCCTGTTCTGCTCCCCACTCTGTCTCTGGTGAATCCTCTCACCCCCTCCCACAACTCTGGCCTGCACCACAGCTTGTATGCATAAATAAAATAAATCTTAAAAATAAAAGACATTTTAATAACAGCAATGTGAGGGCATTCATTTTCAGCTTTTTCTGTGCATTGAGCCAGAGAAGTGCATGTGACTCTGTCAACACATTGATGAGTTAAGTGTCTTCCATTCTCCTTTCTGCATAGTTTCTTCTCTTGACATTACATTCCCTTCTCTGCTCCATGTGTGCCACTAAGATCCAGTCATGACTTTTATTTCCTTCTTCCTCAGTCTGATCAGAATTCTCTTCTCTGTATCTATGCATGAAGAACACCTTGCAGGTCACACATGTGCTTATTCTACTATGTGACATCTGGGGGATCACACAGTTGCAACAACTATTTTTTTTAAACACAATTGATATGCTAGGAACCCAAGGCACAGGGAAATGAATTGATTTAATCACAATCAAATAACTAGAGTCTTTCCTATGGAGCTAGGGTTCCAACTCCTGTCTGTGTACAGAAGTTTGAAGTGCCATCTTCTCTCTGCCATTCTATACTGCCTTGTGGGAGTAACCAGCACTACCTGATAAGGCTGGCAGAAAGAAGAGTTTTAGTCAAATGCATGTAGTGAAGTCAAATTTCAGGTCTCAGATTTGTCAGATTAGGGGGACATTCAGACATGTCCGTATCCAGAATTATCATCTAGCTTCTGTGATAGATTATTTTAACATTTATAATATTCATGCACCTCTTTTTGTGGAAGGAAGACACTCTATCCCAAGGCCATTGAACTTGTCTGTTTGACTTGCTTTAGCCATTGAAATGTTAATGTTTCTTGTTAATGGGAATGCATCTGCTCTCGCCACCTGCAAATTTTAATCTGACTGTGAAGCTGCCTTTGCTTTCCTACCTTCTGCTGCTAGCCTGGCATGTGCGTGTGGACTGTTCCCTCAGTCGAGGTCTTCAAATGAAAAGATATATGGAGCATAAGCAATTAGAGTGGGAGCATTAATGACATGTGGTATGATTCAAAAAGAAGCAAAGCAAAAAAAAAATAGTTAAAAGCCATTGAAATTTTGGATTGTTGTGAATCAGCAAAACGGACTCAAAACAGCCAAATCCACAGACTCTGTAAGCTTCAAACTACATTACGTATGTGAAACAGAAGATGTTTTACATACTGAAATGTTAATCTCTCCAGGTATAGAGAAGAGTTAGCAGAAAAGCCAAGATTGGAAGGTGTGTTCTAGCAGCTAAATGATACCCATTCATACTCCCTGGCTACTAAGGAAGCATCGTGGAACATGACGCCTTTGTGAGAGTGATGAATTTGAACAAACTACCATTATGACCAGAGCAGTTTAAGGCTGAACGTAGAAGATTAAAATTTCTTTTTAAATCATTCTAAATTTTTAAACTGTGTCATTAGCATAATATTATCCATATGCTTTCCTCGACTATTTAATTATAGAGGAGGTAGTTAAGCAGATCAAGACACTCTATTAACAGACAAACCCAAAAGCAAATATGATGAAATGTAATTACAGGGAGCCAGCAACCTGGAGTTTCCCAGAACCTCCCAGAAGTCAAAGGTTCTCAATACAATTGATGTCACCACAAACTGAAGTGATACTTATCTTCCCTGTACAGGATGGAGGCAGCATATTCAGATAAAATAACCTCTCCTTGAATGATGTACTTGGAGAAAGTTAGAATTTATCCAATCGAAAATTATATTTTTAAACAGCTAGCTAGTGTTAATTCAAGAGTTTCCTGGTTAAGAAAAAGTGTACTTGAAAAATGTTGTAAGGTCTACATCCTTTTATCCTACAGTCCAAGGCATTTGGCTGTTCTTGTTTTGTTTTCAATATATTAGAGAAAAATATAATCATCAAGGGAGGAGTCACCAGATTAACAAAAACTTTGCTATTTAAAGGAAGATCAAGTAGAATCATCTTTTGATGGGCCTTCTAAAGCTCATCTAGGAAATCAGACATTGCTCCCCACTCATTTGCCCAATTTGTCTGTCCCTTTGTTTCAGTAGATAGCGAACCAATATAAGTGTACATGCATATTGTTAGGTCATCCAGACACCAGAGATCTACAATGACTAATAGGAATAATTGGTTAGATTACTGACCGGATGAATGACTAATAAATTTGTGCTTATTACCTGTGTCTAGTACTGTGTGTGTGAGTGTATGTGCACATGCATATGTATCTACTGATATACGTATGTAAATATACACTTAGAGGTCGAGTACAAAAAACCATGTGTGTTAATCATATGAATATCAATGAACTAATGTTTGCCTCAACTTATTTAAATGTTATATTGCTGAGAAGTTTCGTTTCCACACATCAGTTTTGAAGGTAAACTTCTCAGATTACAATATAAATGATAGTTGATCATAGAATTTTAAAATGGAAGAGACCACATGGTTTTCTAGTTCAGTTCTTAAGAATTCTTTGTAACTTACACTTGGGAAGCAGGTGTTTGTTCCTTATTTAAATATGTTTACCCCCTTCAAAGGCAACCTTATCATTGTAAGTCATTAGGAATTTCTTTCTAATGATGAGTCAAATCAGTCTCTTGTATCTCCCATCTGATACCTTTAGTTGTTTTTTTTTTTACCCAGAAATAATTCACTTTTTCTCCATATATTATATACCAGGCACTAGCAACACTCTCCAAAATGTTTTCCTCAAAAATAAACTTCTATATTTTCTTTGATGATTCCTTGAATCTCACTGATCATATGAATCATTTTTAAATTTAAAAAAATGTATAGAGTTACAGAAATATTTTAAAGAAAATGTTTCATAAAGTAAATAATCACCTTGTAACAAGCTTTGTAATTGTTTTGGCAACAATAAATCAAAATCATTATAAGTTTGCAATTAGTGCAAAATGTTTTCCCCATGCTAGTAAATAAAATTTGCAACTTTTGTAAGAGGCTGTATCTTATTCTTATGTGAAGTGATGTTTATTTTTGAGTTGTGGATGATACTACTCTTCTTGAAATTGTGCAATCTTAGGGCACTTTTCATATACCCGTACCAGAGTTTGAGGAAGCAAGCAGAAACCACTGTTAACTGCTCCAGTGAAGTCACAACAGTGCTATTCTATAGCTGGAATGTTGTGGCTTGCAATTCAGAGCAGTAGTGTCACAACCACCGTGTTACAGCAGTAGTGTTACAGCCCAGCTCAAATATTACAGCAAACATTTATTGGGGTTTCATAAATACTGTCCTGGGCTACAAACTCGAGAAACCAAACTGCCCAGAGCATCTGATATACACAAAAGGGGCCTGGCTAAGCATTTTAGGCAAATGAGGCTCTCAGTCAGTGCATTTCTGATTAGTGCAAAGTTTGTTCAGCACTAATTGGTGAAATTTCAATCCTAGGAGTGGCTTGCTTGTGCAGTGTCCTTTTCATTTGGGTTATGGACGTGTTTGCACCTCCTCCAACAGGCCTGGGCACTTGCACCTGTCTGGACCCTCACCCTCCACAATTTCCTGTTCTGTCTTGTACCAAGACCCAGGATGGCTCTGTGTTCATTCTTTTTTTCCTTTCTTTCTTTCTTTTTTTTTTTTTTTTGGATGTATTACCACCATAGGCATTTACAGGTATTTATGAGAAAGAGAAATTGTCACTTGGAAGAGTCAGGAGGAGCTGAGGAACATGAAGGGCAGTGAAGAAGTCAGCTGCAATGGGAGCAGTCTTCAAAAATAAAGAAGGAGAAGGAGGGGGGTGGTAGGAGTCACTTCAGCTGATTCAACCACAAATTCCCAGGCTCTGATCCCAGGACTAAGAAGCCAGAAGCAGGAAGTGGCTTCCAGTGTCCCTCTCCTCCTTCATTACCACGACTGCTTCTCAAAACCATGAAGCTGGATAATGGGCATGAATTTCTCGACAGCTTTGCCTGCCAGCGAGTCACATTACAAAGCTGCAGGAAGATCCCCTCCACAGCGCTTTTTGCCTTCCCAAATCTCCGTGAGTGCACTGAATAATTGGGACTTGGCTTGCGTCCAGATCTTAAGCACAAGCCTCTGGAAAAGGTAGTTCTTAGTCTTTGTGTTCAACAGCACAGGCTAACACACGAGGAGATGGCTGGAATGGGTGTTAAGTGTCAACTGGCTGTATGCCGAGCAGTGCTTATTAGGTTTTGTTAGAAAAAAATGAAACTAACATTTATTAAGTGACAATTATGTTGGAGGCATAATGTAAGCCATGTTGCCACCACAAGTCCACTCAGTCTTCAAAATCCTGTCCTTAGGTATTGTTGTCAGGTATCTTTATGTTGTAGAAAAGTTAACAGTCTCAAGGAAGTCAAGTTACTTCCTCGGGTCAGCCCATTACTAAATGCCATTTCCATATTTGCATTTGTACCTTCTGTTTTCAAGTTCAGGAATATTTGTCTTCTGACATATTGTTGTTGTTGTTTTCTTTGAAGAAAAAAAAACCTAACAGTATACTGTAAAGTTTGTCTGTTAGAAAGATCTTCATTATTACAGAGGCCACATCTCATTTGTCTAGACGTTAGACAAATGATCCTTGCTGATTCTTGGACTCAGCAGCCCTTCAATGCTGAGTGTGGATGTGTGTTTTATCAATTTTATTGTTTCCTTTTCATTTTTTGTGGATGTTCTTCCAGCCTACTTTGAGCTAGGATCCTATAAATAAATGAACCCCCACCAAAGTTTTTAGCCCAAGTCCAAGTTTATGAGCCAACATTTTATTATGAAGTGTGGTTGCTCTTAAGTTGCCCAAGCCAGAGAGGCAAATGTATGAGGGAATTTGGGGAGACAATGTGTATAAAACAAACCATTGATTTCTTTCTTAAGTTCTTCAGAGAAGATGTATTGTGTCTATTAGGGGTTATAGCCCATCACACTGTAAGCTTCTTCATGGGGAAAAAAAAGCCACAGTGATTTGTTCCCTGGGGAGACATATACCAGCATGACGGGTGGCGTGAACCACGTGATTGCAAGCTTGTTCTCCCTGCAATTACAGTGCGACAAATGCTCTGAAGTAATACACAGACAAATGGCCATTGCAATCCTGCTTCAACGGTCCACATTTCACAGTGAATATTTAAAGCTTTGGGTCTTTTCTAGGCAAATTCTTTTGAACCCAAGTCCCAAGCATAAAACTGTTAACAGTCCACCTAGATAAATAAGATCCTGATGTGATGGTAATGCCATTACCATGATAAATTTATCTTTCAGTTTCCTAGGCCATTGCAGCAATGAGCCTAGAGAACAGTCACATTTTTGCATATTGCAAAGGCTAGAATGAGTTCTTTCCATGCTTGTCACCAACAAAAAAGATACTGTTCCATTCTTTTGCACTAGAAAATGTTACTCCCTTAAATCGGGGAAAAGGAAACAGATGAAAAGCGCTCTTGAGTTTGTAGAGGAAAGTTTCCCAAACCAATATGTTCTTTAGGTTTACAATCCACTTAATCCTCCTCTCTGGCCCCTTAATAGGTTAGAATAGATTTCAGTGAAATAAAAAATAAAAGTAACTAAAATCTATGCTAGATTATATGGAGATAACCATGTTTGCACAGAGAAGATAAAGTTCAAGGAAGTTCATGCTTATCCCCAGAGGGAGAAGTGGTTGTCCAGCGCTAGATCTGCAAGGGTTCAAATTTTAGTATGAACCACTGTGTTCCCAGATTTTTTGACATTTTCCTTGGGTTAGGAGAAAAGTAAATGTTTGGGGTGTGAGTTTGTGTATGTAAAATGAAAGAATGGAGTCCATGAAATGGTGATTCAGTGGAAGATGCAGGTGGTAACTAGCACCTCCATGAGAAAGCAGCCTAAGGACCCTAACATGAGCCAATCTGCCTCTGTGAAGAAATGAATCTGGAACCCAGCAAGTCGAGTAAGGCACTTTCACATCTTGCGGACCAGGTGATTGCCACATCCCACCTCTGGAGTCCACAATGGAGAAGAACACTTAGAAGGAGCCAGATTCCCCGTAGCTCCTTGGAAGCTGTCAAAGCTCTCTCCATTACGCTAGCCATGAGAGCCCACTCTTAGGATATCCAGGCTAATGCTGTCTTGGACTTCATACTGGGGGGTTTCAAATCCCATTTGACACCCACTTTTGTTCTGTGTGACATGACTCTGTGTGTGTATATCCAATTGCTCAGCAGGGCTGAGCAATTGCTATTGAGGTAGGGAAGAAGATTTTGTTGAAAATGAGAGAGGTGGATCATTTTGGGATTTTTGGAAGTGAGCTGTGTAAACACATTCTAGCTATTTTCAGCACAAAGGGAGATGGGCTGAGATAGCATGATGAATTAAAAGAGAGCTGAACAATCAAAGGGAAAATCCTCAGACAGGTCTTGGAGTCTAGATGGACAAACTGAATGTGCAGTCTCTTCAGGGTGCCATTCTTGGGATGAATTTGCCTTGGAGGCTTGGTGTTTGTAACACTCGATTTAAGGAGAAAGTATTTACCTGGTCTGCTTGGGCCTCTGGCCAATGATCATTCTAAGAGAAGTCAGTGCAGTCTAAATGAGTCTTTCCATGACACTATGGCACAGGGAACCCTCCAAGATATAAACTGTATATTAACAAGAGAAGTGGGTGGAAGGCTGATGCTGGGTAGGAACAGAATCATGACTCTTAAAGGGGTGAAAGATATTATATTTACTAAAAATAAAAATAAAAAGTCATAAAAACAAAAGGACAAAAAAAAAAAAAAACACCAGAGGAAAGCCCAAGGAGGAAAAGAGAATCTAGAAAAGATAGAATTTTTAAAAGGGAGCTGTTGAAAAGAGAAGCATATACTCTAGTGCTACATAAATATTTGGCATCAATAGTATTCATTTCTTTTGACTGAAGAAACTGAGGCTTGAGGAACATGAGTCACTTGTCAAAGGGCTCATCAAGAAGAATTGACAAAGGAGATCCAAAATCAACAGCATTTCTCTTGCACAATTTCCCTCTTGCAATCATTCGTTTATTTCTATATCCTGAAAAAGAGCTTCTCCAGGATTTCATGACCAAATAGTTACCCACTTTTTCATAGTTATTGTGTACTAACTAGAAGGCAGCCCTCCCACTCCTCAACTCCCATCTCTGGTGGAAAACCAGCTCATTTAATTTCTGCTAGGGAATAAGCACTATGCTGGTATATTCCAGAGGTGGGGATGTGAGAGAGAATCAATACAGTAGAATTACAAGACTGGGTTCTTTGGGTGGCAGCCATCAGAAGCTGGCCATGGCTGGCCTCCCTGATGGTACAGCAGGTAAAATCTCAGCACTATGATGTTATCCAGAGCCACTGTAGCCTGAGTTTGATCCCCATCCAGGGAGATTCCCACATGGTGCAGCAGACCTCTGCTGCCTTGTCCGCTGCTCCCCTCAGCAGTGTATTTCAGTAGATCCACCTGTTCTGCTCCCCACTCTGTCTCTGGTGAATCCTCTCACCACTCCACACCTCTGACCTACACCCCAGTATTGTATGCATAAATAAATAAATCTTAAAAAAAAAAAAAGAAAGAAAGAAAGAAACTGGCCCTGGCTGGCTTAGGTAGGCTTAGGTATATTTGTGACCTACATGCAGAGGAGTGCAGGACATAGGTTAACTCACATACACAGCATAGGCTAAGGGTGTTAACTGAGGTTGGGAACTGTATAGAAAACTGGATCTGCTTGATGTGCAAATGGCAGAATGCTAGAGAAGTCGTTCCTGTGTTAGAGAAAATAATCTGAAATTCTAAGTCTTTGACACCTTCAAAGAAAGAATTGTCCAAGTATTACAGGGAAGCACAGAATAGGACCATCAGTCAAATCCTACATCGCGGTCTCCCAGTGAGAGTCTCAAAGAAGTCCAAGCTCCGCATGCACTAATAGAGTATTGTTACTCCATCAAACTAATGTAAACTTAGATTCAATTAAAGAAAATGAATGTCTATCATGAAAGCAGAGTGTGTCCCTACTAATTCTGAGCTGTGTCTACCACACCTGCTGGAGTCCTGCTAGTTAGCCCCTGAAATGTCTCCTAGAATGTTTTAAATAACAACACCCTATCCATCACCTAACACTCCATCTCTTTAGCACACGATCCCCAACCAAGTACCTGGACTGGGATAAGCCCCCCATTGAGAAGAGCAGAACTGAATCTCCTACCATGCACACAAAAATTCAACCCTGAAGCAATCTAATTTGTTGTATTTTTTTGGAGGCTGCTGTTGGTCTACAGACACCCAAGATGATTGAATTGAGCTCTCACTGTGATGTCACAGTCCCAAGCCCTGCCAGTGGTGAGACAAAACCCACATATATTTAGAATGAGGAGGGAACCAGAGAAAGCACACCATCAAACCCCATCTTTTTTGAGGGTATGAAAGATCAGGGAGGAGAGGTTGCTTCCTGACCACTGTTGGAAGAGAGGTTAGAATTTTGATGTAACTTGAAATCCAACGCTCTTTCCGTTACTTGGCTCCTTCAGCAACATCCTTTCTCCTTAATGTACAGCCAGCTCCCTGGTTACTGCTTTCTCTGAATATAGCCCAACATACACAAGTGACTGGCTCCACAAATTAGCCAAACAGAAGTTAGCACTCCAGATTTCTTGGTTCTATTATAAGAATTCTTCTTGTCCTGATTAACACATAAAGGCACTTTCTCTATTGGATCAGACTTTACTAAATGCAGCTTTTCTATAAGTGCCCAGGGCTCTAAATAAATCTGATTATATCCAATGGACTATAGGTAGTTCCTGTAATGAAAAACAGGCAAGGACTTAATGGAAACTAATGGAAATCAGGAAGCCATTCTTAAAATGAGTTGGTTTATTTCCTTTGGGTTTGGGTTTCAGCAGAGGTAGTATCTGGAAAGCCGCCTTGATTTCTCTAAGACTTCATCCTCCTGAAAAGCAAAAAGCTGTGTCCTCATCTCCTGCATGTCCTCACCCCTACACCTATCACCTGCCTGCCCCTCTCAGCATTCTGCATGCCTCTGAACTGTCACTGCCCCAGGGAGGTCCCCTGATCCTCTGAGTGAGGTAGGATTTCATTTCAGACTCTCCCATTGTCCCCCAAAGCATTTACCACTGTTTGATCTATCCATTTACGTCACAACAGGTAATGGATGCTTCCTTTGCTTCCCTGAGGTGATAGGATGGGGAGTGAAAGGACCAAGACTCCCACTGACAAGATTCCCCACCAACTCGCCCAGTTCCACAGCAGGACTAGGTGCCAATACATGTGTGGGTGGAGAGAATAAATAACCTAACAAATTATGTGTATACTGAGTTTTTTTTCTTTTAAGCGATAGAAATTCATGTCTCACAGCAAATTGTTTTTATTTTTTTGATTTTGAAAAGAAATGAATTCATTTTGTTTTTGACACAAAAAGGTGATTGAAATTATTGTATGTAAGTAAATAGATCCTATCGTGAAATTCTGGGACAGTTCTACACTTTTAAATAATATTAATAAGACTTATTCAGGAAGGTTCATTTATTATTCATTTTTTCAGTTAGTCATTGAACATTTATTTTGTTCTATGCACTGTGGATCTGGTGTCAGGACCAATCTCAGGCCTTAAAGATATCAAAATAAAAAGACATGCTTTCTGCTCTTGGGAGCTCACTGTTCGCATTGCTGTAGATAAGTAAATCAACGATGATGCTCGACATTGATGAAGATACTAACAGTGTGTCCTGCCGTTATGGGACATCAAAGAGAAAAGTGGGTGGAGGGCTCTCGATTCAGTCCGGGAGCAGTGAAATGTCAGATATTTTCAGGAACAGATGATAATCAAAATGGGTCTTGAAATACAAAGGGCAGGGCCTCTCTGGTGGCGCAGCAGTTAAGTGCTGCGCTGTGGAGCTGTAGGCAGCGGCATTGCGAGTTCGACGCCCAGCCACATGGCGCAGCAGACCTCTCCTGCCTCGCCCACTGCTCCCCTCGGCAGTGTATTTCTGTCCATCTGCCTGTTCTGCTCCCCACTCTGTCTCCGGTGAACCCTCTCGCCGCCCCACACCTCTAGCCTGTACCCCAGCTTGTATGCATAAATAAATAAATCTTTTTAAAAAAATACAAAGGACACTTGTTCAGGATATCAAAGTGGGAAGGACATTCTAGGCATGATGAAAGGCTGATGGAAAGGGTAAAGTTGGAGAATTCTGAAATCTATAAGTGTGTTGGTGTGGATGCCGTCCAAGGAAGTGTGTGATGTGGAGAGACTAGAGAGTGGAAAGGTAATCAGATCCTGCCGGGCCCTGGTGCCAACACGATGCGGAGAGTTAATGTATACGTTCCTAAGGGTCTGGCACTGGTCTGTTCCATTTGTTCTCCCAGTAGTACAGAAGACCGCATCACCCTTTGCAGACATAAGTGCCTGGTGAGCAAAATACTCATAATGTTTGAATCCTTTATCTATCACCTACCATGCGGGCATAATCTCATCTAATTCTTCCAAGAGAGCTACAAGGTGACAACTGTTTACCTTACTTTACCGAAACAGAAACTAAGATTCTGATAAGTTATACAAAGCACAGGAAGTGAGGGCCAGGGGGAATTAGACCTCGGTCTACAAGGATTCCGCAGCTCATGCTTATCTTACTGTTCCTCAATGGTGATGACTCAGTGTTACACCAGGGATGGTTCTGATTACTTGGGTCTAAATCTGAGTACATATTTGCTCCATTTAATCATGCTACAAAGACTTTTCCTTCAGTACAAAGGAAAAGTGTCAAAGGAAACACCCAGAAATAATAGTTATTTTGTTGAGAATTAATTGAGTGGATTACTCTGATAAAAGCAAAAATTAAAAAGAAGTTCAGATTTTTCATTTTTAAAACTGGGATCAAACAGTATAAATAATTCATGGAAGATGTAGGATCTACCACCTTCCAAGTTGACCCTCTCCCTAAGCTGATTCAGTTTCTCAAGTTAATTATATTTGGCATATATAACAAAGGCCAGTTATAAAACATGTAGCATTTAGAGCTAGGGAAAGCCTTGATGACTCCTAAGAGAAGGAGGGCGACCTCTTTTGCTGACAGGGCAACCAAACCCATTGAACTTGACTGAGAGTGCCTTGTTGCCACTTTTGATCTTATTTTCATTCATGACCTCGTGTGCAAGCTCAGCAAACGGTTGTAAAATGCAGTGTTCTAACATATTTATTCAATCTTCATGAGCAAGACTTGCATCATACTTGGTGAAGTTTGCTTAATTAACTATCTCAAGCACAAAAGTATTCAAACAGTAATTCCTGCTTTGTTTTGTTATTATTTTGTTTTATGATTTTTGTTTTATTTTCTTATTTATTGCTCCTGAACCCCAGTCCACATAGCTTAATTGAGGTTGGGGCTGGCAAACTTGAGCAAAGGTTTTCTTTTCTTTCTTTCCGATTAAAATCTTATTATGTTGTTTTCCATTCTGGAACTGAATGCTTAATACACAAAGGCAACACTAAATATGTACTTATGTCCATTGTAGAGTTGGGGAACATCAAAATCAAATTGACTGGGTAGGTATTTGTAGTTGACCTTGCGATGATAACAATAAAAGTAAAAAGCAGAAAAAAAGGCAAGCCACTTTTCCAGACATAATTAGCTTTATGCAAGTTAGCAATCATTTATTAACAACTTACTGTGTGCCAAACACTATACTAAATTCTTTATATTCAAAACTGGCAGAATATAGAGAATTCTTTTGTGTTTTGCAATAAGCCAAACCATTTCTTCATATTAGGTGAGTTATTTTATGCAAGCTCCTTAACTTCCCCATCCATATTTCTTATCCTTTAAAATGGGATTTTAATTATATGTACCTCAGAGAGCTTACTTAGTGAGATAAAGCTTCTGAAGTACCACTCACAGCCTCCAGTAGATAATTAGAACTCAGCACTTGTATCTGTTGCAATTCAGACTCTAATATGATGGGTCTTTGGTTAAGGGGTCAGAAGTAGTAAATCCTATAACATCCTTCTGCATTCAAAAACTCTCTGTCCTTAAACATTCAGATAGTTGGGATCGTGACTGGGTCAGAACCCAAATTCTACTGTGAGCTGTAAGAGAGTCTGGGTCACTGAGGTTACATTCTGCCCCTCCCAGTATACCTAAAATTAAATCAAATTTTATTTAATTAAAATTGAAAGCATTCACTGATTTGCATGTGCTAAAGGGTCTTGAGAGAATGGGGATATGGGATAATGATTTGAACTATATTCAACTTTGGGGATTCAAACCTTTAAAATGCATGTCTGCCAACCTCAAAATCATCACCAAAAACATCAGGAAGGCAGATCATAAAGGAAAGGAAGCCTAATAGATTTTTCTTTTTTAAAGATTTATTTATTTATGCATACAAGCTGGGGTACAGGCCAGAGGTGTGGGGCGGCGAGAGGGTTCACCGGAGACAGAGTGGGGAGCAGAACAGGCAGATGGACAGAAATACACTGCTGAGGGGAGCAGCGGGCGAGGCAGGAGAGGTCTGCTGCACCATGTGGGAATCTCCTCGGCTGGGCGTCGAACTCGCGTCTCTGCTGCTGAAAGCTCCACAGCACAGCGCTTAACTGCTGAGCCACCTGGGAGGCCCTAATACATCTTTATTGCTTAATCAACAATCTGAGAATAAGAGCATAGCAAAGGGGAGGTGTAATTCAGGGAACAGTGGAGCAATCCCCACTAAACCGAGCATTGACCCGTCAGACATTCTGATGGCGTTCATAAGTCACTAAAAACTTGGGTGTGAGAGTTAATTTTATGGGTCAATTTGATTGGGTTATAGAATGCCCAGATTAAATATTGTTTCTGGGTGTGTCAATGTTGTTGTTTCCAATGACATTAGTAGCTGAATCAGTGGACTTAGTAGATTGCCCGCAAGCCTTCATCAACTAGTTCTTCTGACTATATTTACATATTTACCAACATACTTATCTATTTAGAAAGATGTAGAGAGAAATATATTTCTCTGTGAAGTCCCAACTACTTCATACATACTATGGAGATAGCAGAGAGTGGGAACTTGCCCCTTCATTCTTGGCAAGCTTGTTGAGTGGGCAATGACAAGCAGAAAGGCTGAGTCCAGACAACAGCAATCTCTCTCTGCTTGGGTGGTAATCTCTGCAGACCAGCTGACACTCTTACTACCTGTGTGGGCTCCTCAGGGCAGAAGATGGCAGAGTCCCTGAATCAGGAACCTGAGAATTGAAGTCAGTGCTAAGGGTGGCAGAAGAGGGTTGCAGACAATACCTCATAATTTGGTGCTGGAACTACCCACCTTTGTAGCAATGTGGAAAATAAATTATTTAACTATAATAACGGAAGCTATGATTAAGTGAGCATGTGCTATATGAAAAACCCCATGGTAAGAGCTGTATATAAAGCATTTCCAGGGCCTCCCTTGTGGCACAAAGGGTTAAGTGTCAGCACTATCAAGCTATCCGCAGCCACTGCAGCATGAGTTCGATTCCTGGCCAGGGAGCTACCACACATGGTGCAGCAGACCTCTCCTGTCTCGCCCACTACTCCCCTCAGCAGTGTATTTCAGTAGATCCACCTGTTCTACTCCCCACTCTGTCTCTGGTGAATTCTCTTAGCCCCTGCACCTCTGGCCTACACCCCAGTTCTTGTATGCATAAATAAAAATAAATCTTTTTTTAAAGCATTTCTAATTCTCACAATTAACAACTCAGTTATTTCCAACCCACTCTACATATAAGGAAACTAATACATACATAAGAAGACATAGTTCTCTACCCATCAGAAAGTAGTATTCTAGTAGAGTCAACCACACACCAAAACTCCCACCCTTACTGCTGTGATATGATATAGCAACTGGCAGAAAATGACAATGGGCTGCTTGGGAGAAGGCTGGGCATCACAGGCATATGGAGGTGTCAATTATGAAGCCGTAGTTACACCATGATCCAGTTCCATGGTCCAGGAGTGTTACCACTGCGGACCCACAAGGGAGGGATGCAGGTTGAGTCTGTGAGGCTATTTCCTACTGGAGAGTCTGTGCTTTGGCCTCTAACACTGGAAATGAAACAGTGGTGTGAATAAATAAATGGCCGATACTGCTTGGTTGAATAGGAAGGAGGATGTGACTTATTGGAAAGATTCCCCACTAAATCAACCAACCAGACAGCAAGCTCTTCATGTTAATCATGACTAAATGGAACTCCTGTTCATCTAAAACAGATTTAGAGATATATGAATTAGAGACAGCCTGGTTGCATTCAACAGTAATTAATGAATGAGAAAATGGGCTATTTGTCTCAATCTGGGATAGCATCCCTGCCACTAACAAGATGGTATAGTGATTAGAACCAGTCCAGAAATATACATCCTCTGACTCCCAGCTCAGCAAAATCAAGAAGGCTAGGAGGTAGTAGAACTGGAAATAGAATTCAGCTCCCTGCATTCACTGACACTGCTCTGTACATTAATAGTTGCAATATAGTAATGACAATAGTGATAGTCATTATATTTTTTTTTTAAAGATTTATTTTTTATTTATACATACAAGCTGGGGCACAGACCAGAGGTGTGGGGCGGCGAGAGGGTTCACCAGAGACAGAGCGGGGAGCAGAACAGGCAGATCAGAAATACACTGCTGAGGGGAGCAGCGGGCGAGGCAGGAGAGGTCTGCCGCACCATGTGGGATTCTCCCTGGCCGGGCGTCGAAC